>JAZHYW010002161.1:0-13754 GCA_037355805.1 Ixodes ricinus
GCAACACTGATCAAGCAGTCTGGCAACTGTGCGCATCGCGTTCGAGTTTCGTTGTCCACCATGATGTGCCTTGCCGTCTCGAGCCGGCAGCCGCTTCACTAGCGTGGAGCGAGAGACGACGGTGAAAATGTTCGTTTTGCGCTCTGCGAGGCGTTAAAAGAAAACGTAATGGGGTGCTGTAGTGCCGTTGGGTGCTCGAACAGCGCGAAAAAAGGGTTCAGGATGTACCGGTTCCCGGAAGGAAAAGAAAACTGCAGAAGGCACAAGATCTGGGAGGCCAAAACGAAGAGGGCTAGTAAGTGGAAGCCGACTTCGAGTTCTCGATTGTGCGAGGTAATTTTACAATTAAATTATTTTGTGCGTTAGACGCGTTTTATTTTGACTAAAACTGTGCAGCGACTTGGTGTGGCAGCGTCAGGGTAGAGTGTCCGTTGATCACGAAGCTGTTTCCTGTCGCGCGAGACTTGATACTTGCGAACGGCCTAGCTTGCAAACTTCGAACTGTGTATACTGCATTTCAGTGTAAGCGCGAGCGGAGCCGATCGCTGCAAGCGCGTGCACGTTGCGCTGAACGACGCGTGAACTCTACGAGTGCACGCGCTCCGTCGGCGCGTTCAAAGCATGCAGCTTGCTCTCGTAGCTTCGGCCTCGCAGCTCAGCTTCGCCGTCTCGCAAGCGCTTTTGTTTCGCTAGCGATACCTTTATTTTGATATTTTTTTTAATGCGCGTAACAAATACTTACTTGTCATGCCTTTTTTTTAGGTGCACTTCATAGTCGGTGGTTTCGAAAGAGGGTTTGTCGCGATCGCAAAAAGCTCAGGCACCACACAATGACGACGCTGTTCCTTCACAGCAAACCAAACAATGTCAGAAAACTCCCAAAAGACCGGCAGGTGAAGAAGCACGGCGGAAAATCACGATCGGTCCGCCGTATTCCGTACAACGGTGCACCAACCTTGTGATGTGGTAAATAGTCGTAGGGCGATCCAGACAATCAAACATGTCCACTGGAAAATGCGCACTAGGCCGCTGAGCTGTGTCGGACGTCGGACGTTTTTGAGCGATTCCCCATTTATAAATGAGTGCCGTTCGTAAATGGGCGGTTTCTGTGCTAATTCTTACATGAATAAAGCACCGAATCACGAAATGCTTGTTTTCCGACTCTCTCCTTACCCCAACAAAAGCGCGAACGGCGAAACCTACACGCGTATACATCGCACGTCAATGGGGACCCACTTGCCGGGAGGCACATCATGGCGGAAGCGGAACCCGCTGAATCTGCTAAACCTAGCGGGCCGTAAACCCCTCCCACCCGCCGAACTCTCCCAGTATAAAAGGCTCTGGCGTTGCCTTCGTCTGTACTCCACGTAACTATAGTCTGTTACAACTCAAGAAGGTAAGGCGAGGGAAAGGAAGGCCGGGGAGGAGGAAGCAGACGAAATGCTGGAGAGGAGAGGAGGAAGTTTCCCCTTCTCTCTAGCATTCCGTCTGCTCTCTCCTCTCCAGCATTCCGTCTGCTTCCTCCTCCCTGGCCTTCCTTTCCCTTGCCCTGTCTTCTTGAGCAGTAACTTACTATAATGACACAGAGTATAGAGGACATGTTGCTTTTTGAAACAATCAAGACTCATGAAAGATTGATAAGACCCTGTTGGTATGTTTTTTTTTTAATCGTTAGTGGAATAGAGCGATCTCACCTAGCGTTCGGTGCATGTGTGAAGCTGCCATAACTTTAGTTCACAAGAGGCAGGCGGCAGTGCTTGAGACACCTCGTGCCGTCTCGTGCTTTGCACGAGCAGAGCTGCAGCGGTGTCGGGGCACGTGCAGAAAGATGCAAGTTCCCTCGATGCATTGCGGCTGCATTGGCTTAGCCAAGCTGGCCCGTGAAATCGGTCTATTACAACTAAAAAAATTGAAATTATTTGTATAAGATAATTTCTTGTTCAATATTTGCCAAATATAATTGTTAGGTGTACATCCTTTGAAGGGATGCTGGAGCAAAATTTTGATTTCAGAAAACAACGCAGAAGCGCTAGGCAGGACGCTACAAATCCGAAAGCATCACCCATAAAGCGATATCTCCAACGGATGGTCATGTAATTGTGAAAGAAGAGCGTGCTTGAACAATGGCCAAAAAGGCCCGTGACGTCGCGATTCTCGTTTCCTCCTATTCTTGCCTTGACTCCGCCAGGACGCGAAAAGGGAAGGGATCAAGGCCATTTCCCCCTCGTCAACTCTTCTGCAGGAAATGCGACGTCGCGATTCTCACTCAATCGCATCCTTATTTTACAAAAATACGGCCATCCGTTAGAGATATTGCTTCATGAGTGGTGTTTTGGGGTTTGTGGCGCCCTGTTAAACACTCCGGCTAACTTATTTTGTGAAATCCAAATTTCGGTTCAGCATCCCTTTAAGGCCTGTTCACACATACACTACTACACCTGTGCTGCAGGGTACGACGAAGGTGCCCGAAGGTAGTGGAATCACTGCATCAAAAGTTTCAAGAACAAACTTACCCGAGTAAAAGGTAAAAATATGATAACTATTTTTTTTTACCTACGGCGCCCGTCTGCTAACTGCGCACCGTCTGATTGGCTCAATAACCGACAGATGGCGACATCGGCCCCTGCGGCTTGTCGCTGCTCAGCAGCCGCCCAGTCGCACCGAAACCAAAAACCTTTTTGAGTCATAAATGGTGCACACTTTTTTATTTTATTTTCACTCCCAATAAAACATTGAATGGACACAAAACTAATCAAACCGATGTTCGTCGAATAATTTCAGCTACATGTGGTGAGCTTTTGGCGTGACCGTGGAGGATGTTCGTCGAATAATTTCAGCTAGATGTGATGAGCTTTTGGCGTGATCGTGGAGCTACTGAGCTGCCATAAGGCGTCGGTGCCGTTGCCGCCATCTGTCGGTTGCGCCAGTCGGAGGGTGCGCATATAGCACACGGGTGCCATAAATAGACAAGGAAAGTTTTTTTTGGCTTTTTTTTTTTTGCTTTATACTCACATTAAGTTCATTCTTTGAAATTTTTCTTCAATGCTTTCACCACTTTCAGGCACCTCTGTGGTAAATCGTAGCACGATACATTGTGATTTGAAAAGCTTCAGTGAGCGCTGGGAATAGTGCTGATTTTTCTCTTTGTTAATGATCCAACACTGATTCACTGCTGTATCAGGGCTAAGTTAAGTTCAAGTCAGCACTGTTTTACTGTTCATTTAGCTCTGTGCCGTATATGTGAACTATCCTTTATAGACATTTCTCAAAAAGTTGATGACTCTTGCATGTTTGCAGTGCACACGATTATGATAATAGAAGGGCTTTTGCTTCGTCCACCTAATGATTTTGCGAGAGTGAAGAAAATTATAGAGTGTGTTCAGATGAGGACGGTCATGGTGGTGTCATGCCTATTTTTTGTTTTCAGTCATATTTTTATGGGAGGTAGCAAAACCTGTCCACACAACCAGAGCCTTTTATACTGGGAGAGTTCGGCGGTCTATTGATCCAGCCGCCAGTGTGGCAACAACGCCCGAGCAGTCTGGCAACTAGGCGCGTCGCACTCCGATCTTCTGTTTCGCCATGATGTGCCTTCCAGTCTCGCGCCTACTCGCTGCCCGTAGCAGGCACGTAGCGTAGAACTCTCGATAGAGCCAACCTAGAGCGAAAGACTCGGACGGAAATGGTTTTTGAGCACGTCAGACGATACGTCTGAAGAAAATGGGGTGCTACAGTGCTGTGGACCGCTCGAACAGTGCAAGAAAAGGTTCTAAAATGTACCGATTCCCGCAAGGGAAAGAAAACCGCCCGAGAAGCAAAATTTGGGAGGCCAGAATGAAGAGGGCTAACTGGAAGCCGACCTCGAGTTCTTGCCTCTGTGAGGTAAGTTTATTTCGTTTATAAGCTATACTCCGTTTCACCTTAGGTGCGAGCGAAGTCAAAGCTAGGAGCGCGAACCCAACGATTTGCGCGTTCCTGACTCGCACGCGGGCTCGTGCAGTGTGGGCTTTGCTTCACACTGTATGCTCGCGGTTCTGGCTTCGGCTGCGCTCGCAAATAAGGTGAAGGGATGTTTAGCTTATAAACGTAATAAACTTACCTCGCAGAGGCGAGAACTCGAGGTCGGCTTCCAGTTAGCCCTTTTCATTCTGGCCTCCCAGATTTTGCTTCTCGGGCGGTTTTCTTTCCCTTGCGGGAATCAATACATTTCAGAACCTTTCTTGCGCTGTTCGAGCAGTCCACAGCACTGTAGCACCCCATTTTCTTCAGACACTTTGTAAGTATGTCCAGCGATATCATAAGTACTGAATTCGAGCCACGCAAAATTATTTTCTTGCATAAAAAATGAAAAAGAAACAAAAAAACATGCACACCCGCTTGTTAAAAAAGGGGATCGCCTCCAGAAATGTATACATCAAATTAGCGTGCCACAACGCTACAAAAAGCTCGCAGGGTAGTACAAACTCTCATTGAGTGTTCAAAGCAACAATTTGGTCGCTCTGAAACACTTAGGATGCCGCCGAACGCTAAAAAATATCACGGTTTTCGGCCTGTTTATGAACGGCCGTTGTTCATTATTGGGTTGCAGTTTTAGTGTTATTTTTCCTCACGCTTACACGGATAAAGCACTGCATCATAAATGCATCTTTTTCAATCTTCTCGTAACGTTAACAAACACGCGAGCGCCAAAAACTCTCCGAGCATCAGCGCGTGTCAATGAAGCCCCACTCGCTCGGCGGCACAACATGGTGGACCCGGAGCAATGCTCAATCGGCTAAATCTAGCCGGACGTAAGCCCCTCCCCACCGCCGAACTCTCCCAGTATAGAAGGCTCTGCACACAACGGGACACACCTTACATTTTCGAGATACTTCATAGTATTCGTGAGAAAAATTGCATTCGAGAGGGGGTTGAAAAAACCATTTTCCACACTGCGCGATGATGCAACTTTGAAGGCTGGAGGAATAAAGAGTGAAGCTTGCTACGCAGTCAAATTTTTAATGTTTAATGCACACATACTTTACTGCCAGAATTAGTTAAAGTTAACTTATATGACCATATATTTCAAGCGAAATAAAATGCCAAACATGGCTTCTTGAGCAAATCTTACGTAATGAGGCATTTTTCGGCGAATTTTTCAGTCGCTTTACATATTTATTCTAAAGCTGCAACTTTTTGTGTCGAGTGTTTAATGTTTTGTGAACTTCTAACAAATTAATTAGCGTTCTACTGTTGAAAGTGCTTTCTGCATTGCGCCCGGAAATTTCGTCAAAATGGAAAAAGTCAAAGTTTTGTCATTTTTGTGCGGTAATGAAAAACAATAATCATTCTCGATTTTCTTCAAATTTTACTCAATGGGTCCGTGATGACCGGTAATTGCAAATATGCAAAAACGTATTGCGTTATTTTGTTTTAAAACAAAAAAAATAAATGTGTAACCAGGTCATGGTCGCATCAGTTACCGCTGAAGCATTTCTGTCTTCACAACCAGTGGTACACGAGCGACGCATGCCACAGTATCTGTACTTGGCCATAGTAATGCCCAGGCGCCATGAAGCACTCTAGAAATAACACGTGAACTTGTTTTCATCGCTGATGTAGCTGATATTGCCAATGAATACTGAACTTCGCGGCGCGTTCGATACTCATTAGTGTCTTATACTTGGCCGATTAGATGCTCATCGTGCTACCTTTTCAGATTAGTACTTTAATATGAGTACTTGTCTGACAAAATAATTTGATTCGTCGTTCTAGGAACCGCTAAGACGGAGCGATGTTAAGGAAGCCCTTGGCCCGACTGATAAAAGGCGTGGCGTGAACGGAAGGTTAAGCCGGCGGTATATTATTGCATTGCGACGCATGGCGTAGCTGGACTCCAAGCAGGAGCATAATTGAAGGCGTCAAAGGAAAACAAGTGTTTCTTGGTGCAGACTTGCCACCAGTACCACCGCCTTCGGGCAGTGCAACAGAAGAGGCAGTAACTCCCGGACAGTGACAGACGAGACACTCCCTCCACCCGCTAGCTCCTCAGTATTGCAATCTGGTTGATAGTAATTCAGGATTTTAAGAGTTCAGCTTTCAATTGTCTAGTAATTGTTTTTCTTCTGTGTATTCGGTGGGTATTTTAGCATTTTGCCGCCCGCGCACCGGTGCTAAGGCTATTTATTGCCACATTTCGGTACTTGTGAACCCCATTATGTTATTTCTGTTTCTATTTAAATGATCGTTTTGATTAAACTCCCGTTATTTTAAAACTTGCATTACGTCCTCTTTATTGGCAAGACCTCACCACGGTGTAGGCCAGCCGACTGATCAGCATTTCTTCCTTTATTTTCTGTTTATAGTGAACCACGAACCTGTGCGCGTGTTATGGCTTGGCGTTTGGTGGTGGCGCTGGCTGATTCACACCAAGAGCATTCTAATTGGAAATAATCATCTGTAGGTTTTCGCACGCTTCGACCCTCTTGGAATTTCATAAAAATATTTTCCCAGATAGCTAATTACTTTCTTGCACCCCTTGACCCAGTAACAGATCATGACTTTTCTGATTGCGGATGAGCCGTCGCAAGAGGTCCTGTTGGAGCGACTTGTGTAGCGCACATTTGACTGCAGCCTGCGACGCTGAACCACTTACGCTACCTAAATCCTCTTTAACTCTAATTTGATTTCCACTCAGTCGTCATTGTTTTTCGAGATATAAGCTGTTATCGTTCCGCCCTAGACACGCCCGCCATCGGTCGGGGCAGAAGCTTCTGCAATGAAAAAAGTCCACTCCCCACCAGGTTTGCAAGGTTCATACGATGACGTCGGAAACATCTGGTCTGTTGATGGTCAGTACATTTAACTTAAACGCTTGTGCTTTTTGGTTACAGGTCCCTTCCAGCAACTATGCAGGGAAGAGAATGGCCAACAGAGGACTGATTGCAGGAAGAGTAATTGCATCTGCCGCTACCACAGATAACGAGCAAGCTGCGACGTATAAGAAGGAGCAGTCAGGGTGTTTAACATAAATAAGCTGAGGTGAAAAATCTGAATCTTTGGAATTAATTCCTTCCAAAAATCGGCGAATCAGTTCACGATCTCCACTCTGCGTGTGCCCTTCGGTGCTCGCAGACATTTTTAAGGAGTTTGCTCTGAAGGCCATTTCAATGACCGTCTGACAAGTGCCCCAAGCCAGTTTCCGCCCAAGGCAAAATGAGCTCTTGCCACACGACGTGTGCAAAAATGTATATAATGTGTGCAATAAATTTATTTTGTGCATGATGCTACCTACTTATGCCTTTCCTTTCACACTTCCTGGCTTTGAAGAAGCCCTTAAAGGTAGCAAGAAACTCCTAGGTGGATGTGAAGGAATACTCCCGTTGGTACACATAACTCCCAGAAGGATGTGAAAGAAGACTCCCGTGGGTCCAGGTAATAACTCCCAAATGGATGTGAAAGAATACTCCGGTAGGTCCCGGCAGTAACCCCCAGATGGATGTGAGAAAATAGTCCCATAAGTGCACGTAAAAACTCCCATATGGATGTGAAAGAATAGTCCCATAAATGCACGTAAAAACTCCCATATGGATGTGAAAGAATAGTCCCATAAGTGCACGTAAAAACTCCCATATGGATGTGAAAGAATAGTCCCATTAATGCACGTAAAAACTCCCATCTGGATGTGAAAGAATAGTCCCATAAATGCATGTAAAAACTCCCTTATGCATGTGAAAGAATAGTCCCATATGTGCACGTAAAACCTCCCATATGGATGTGAAAGAATAGACCCATTAATGCACGTAAAAACTCCCATATGGATGTGAAAAAATAGTCCCATAAATGCACATAAAAACTCCCATATGGATGTGAAAAAATAGTCCCATAAATGCACGTAAAAACTCCCAAATGGATGTGAAAAAAATAGTCCAATAAATGCACGTAAAAACTCCCATATGGATGTGAAAGAATACTACCGTGGGTCCACGTAAGGACTCCCAGGTGGATGTAAAGGAATATTCCCGTGAGTCCACGTAAAAACTCCCATAAGGATGTGAGAGAATACTCCCATGGGTCCACCTAGGAACACTTTGATGGAAGTAAATAAATACTTCCATTGATCCACGAACAGACTCCCGTACTGATGGGAGTTCTGTACTTACCCCTTGCACCCCCCAAAGACTCTGGCCTGCATGGGAGTCAACTCCGAACTCCCAACCCGCAGAGTAGAAAACCTCCCAGATGGGAATGCGCTAGAGGACAAGCGTTATACTCCCATCTGGGTATATTTTCGTTTAGTGTGTACAAGACCTCGGTATACAAGATATCGGTATACAAGAAATGTATCTACAAAGCAACCTTTCACCACAAGTGTGGATCGGCTCACCAAGAATGGAGAGGTCGAGGAAAAACTGCTTACTCTATGAACCAAAACGGCGATCATACAGGGAACTTGGTTTGGGATTTTAGGACGTGCAAAAGAGACGAACGCGAAGAAGGCGCCACAAACCAGCACTCGTCCGTGTCCCGTTCTTCACCAACCCTGCTTGCGATAACTGCAAAGAAAAAAAATTTTTTTTTTAAAGCTATTTGGAACAAGCACGTCGCAAAAGAATGTTAAAAAATATATTTACGTTACAGGACATAATTTAGTCGGAGTCACAACCTCTCAACATTTGAAACGCCCGCACTTTTGCCTCGCGCGGAGAAATACACCCTGCCCCTCGCTCTTGGATTTGCTCTTGGATTGACTTGGCTGTGGAGTTGAACGACGTTCGCAGCTTCTCGACTCTCGGTGCGTGTTATGTGCGTGCGTACCACAGCCTTTTGTAGCTTTTCTGTTCTGTGCGAACTGCGCGCAAAATGGACCCTGAATTGAAGCGTGAGCTTCTTGGCCACTGCTAGCAACTGGATCTTCGGCCATACGAAGATATGGAGCAAAGGACGGCTGCCAGGAACGAAGACAGCGCACTGCCTGAGCCTCCCGAGCCTTTGGTGTGCTTGGACGCTTGATGCTTTATGCAAAATATTACCTTATGCGCCAAAACTCGCTTACCAGCGTTACAACAAGTTTCAGTTAAAACAGAACAGTTCTAAAACGAGACGATGCGCCATCAGAAACCTTAGGGTAGCATAGTAAACATTTATTCCTAGAAGTTTTACTTACCGATGATATTGCACTTGCTCTCAGTAGGAAAATCGTCGGGCAAGTGCCTGTCTCACTCGTGGACGTTCGGTGCACCCGGTGCGAATCTCGAAGGCCTCCGGATCAAAATGACGAGAACATACCTGGACACGTTTGTCGCCACGCGAACGCCCGATTGACCTCCAGCCAAATAGCATTCAGCTTGCCATCTTTCGGGGCGACATGGCTGCTGGAAGACTCGCTGCCGCGATCACTCATCTGGCAGCACTTTACAAAGCAACGGCGCCGCTTTACAGAAGCTGACATCTCCAAAAGTCGGCATTTGCACGCGCCGGCAAAGAAAAAAAAGCACGCTAAGGAAGCAAACAAAACGCACTACGAAAGCAAAGAGAACGCCCCAGGAAAATGAAAGTAACAAACCGCGCTATGAAAGCCGTAACCCCACGTCGCTTCCTATCACTAACACATACGGCAGCTGCTAAACACACACTACTTCACTTCAGGAAGTCTCACCGAAGCATGTGAGTCAACAGGAAACACTGATCACTTAGACGAAACGACTAGTCGAGGTAGGCGAGGCAGGTAGGAGCAAAGACAGCGGCGGCCATGGAAAGAGTGGCCAAAGCTTTTGTTTGTTATGGTATGAATTCAAGCGGAAGCGCCCGTCTTACAAACCTTTTGTAAAGAATATTAATAACTCTCATTACATGAGTTATTCTTTAAACGTAAAAATATGCTGCTCAAAGGGAAATTAAAACATATCGCAAAGGTTTAACAACCAATATATAAGCTGTCACTAATTCTCTTAGACAATGAATAGAGTTGCCATAGCACGTTTCCGTGACGTATAATAGCAACTTTGTGCGCGCGATTTATAGCGGACGAAATAGCCGCAAAGTAAAATCAGTCTTGCGCAACAAATATTGCTGTAAGTTTTGTTTTTTTTCCGCGGAAAATTTGTTTTGTTACATGCTTGCCCCGATTAGGAGTTTAAAACAAAAACACTTTTTTCTTTGCAGTTACACTTTAACAGTTTCCTGAGCAAATAGCGTCTGCCCTCAGAAAATAATATTGAATTGTTTTCTTGCATTCCAAAGTGAATGTCGACTGTGACTCATCGTCCTTTGACCCCTGAACTTTTTGGCTACTTGCAGAATTGTTTTTACAAAAAGAAGGGGCGCATATTTTTTTTCTTCTTTTTACGGTCGATAGGTTTTGTGCTTGTAGTAATTTCTCCGCTCAAACCGGCTAGTGATCTTCGCAAAACGGCAGGTCTTTTCCCGACCAAAAGTGCGCTTTCTTCGGGGCAATTAAAGTGGCGTTAAGGTGCACTAAGTCGAAGAAACAAGCTTTTTTTTTTAATTTGCTTTTTATCCCAGAATTCACAAACAAAGTGAGTGACGAAAATCGCTTCGCCCCCCCCCTCAAAAAAAAATATAAAAAAGACAGAAGGCTGCGGATAAAAAAAATTGTCGCAGTGAAATGCCGTGTTGTGCACAGGAGATTAAGTAAATGAACCGAATGCGACAAGAAAAATGCTCTTTCTCAATCGCACTGAAAAACGTTAATAGGATTTAATATATAAATATATATATATATATTTTTTTTTTTGTTATCCGTTGTTTTTGTTTATGTATATTTACACTTTGCGTATACATTTACTTTATGCTTACTTTTATTCTCGAACACGTAAACACCTCCAATGGCTGCCAGCTCAACGTCTCGCTTTTGTTAGCGCAAATTTTGGACGTTTTTCTAAGTTCACTAAAAATGTTGAAGAGACCATGAATCGAAGAAACTGGGTTTGGTCTTTTCAATCACGTTTTGCCTGCCCGATATTTCTACCGGAATTGCGCTGAATGTCAATGTTATTAAATCAACTCGGTCACGAAACAAAAACAAAAACAAAAGAAGTAGAACTGAGGGCATCCGAAGCACTGATTAGATTCTTTCAGCGGCAAGGCCGACGGCGCGTTTTGGTATTTTCGTTCATTATCGCGCTTTCTAGGTAACGCACCGCGCGATAAAACGTAAGGAAAAGAACTTTATTTTTAGTTTTTGTACCTGAATGGTAGAAGCAAGGAAAATAATGTTATATAACAGCTTGACGGAAACCCCTTGCTCCCTTATAGTTTCATATAGTACATATAACGTCAGATTATGCACAGTAATTGCACTGAAACTCAACAGCGCAAATACTACAAAAATAACTGCTTTTCGCTAATTCATTTATTAATATTTATTTAACTCGTTACGTGCTTGTTTTATTGTGTATGAAATAAGGTCGACGTTAGTGTTTAGGAGAGTATTCAGCGTAGTGATTGGATAGGGGCTGTTCAGAGATTGGATAGAAAAATTATTAAACAAAGTGGCACAGTCAAATATTTCTGCCGAGCAAGTAAGATGGGAAATAGCATTCTTTCTCAGCTCAGCAAGATTAGCTGGGCCCTCTACAGCAAGATTAGCTGGCCGTCAGTATGTGGCTGTACATATTTAAACGCGAAATATATCGCACCGCGCAGACTTTTCTTTTTTATTACTTTCCTTTTTAGCTTCGGTAGCCAACGGCTTCTTTCAATGTTTTATACCTGCAAAGAAAAAAAGAAATATATTTTAATTAAAAATAATAGTCGGTATAAATGGTATATTTTAAATAACAGTTTAAGATGTCTTAAAAGCTATCTATCGCCGTCAAAAAGTGAAAGGCTGAAAGACGATAATATTGATAATCGACTCAAAGTGACAAGGTGGCGGAGGTGTTTGCTTAAAGGCGCACTAAAGACGTTCTTGAGATCGTCTGTTCTTGGTGTTAACTCATCCTACAGGATCTTAGCATCCCAGAAATCGAAACACTATGCTCGTGCGACGTTTATTTACCTACTAAACTTGTGATCGAAGTTCGTGCCACGCCCCTTTCGGAGTGAAAGGCGGCTTGCGATTGGCTGGCGCGCTCCCGTCGTCACGCCGCTGGCGCCTCCGCTGGATTCTGTGCTCCAGATTTTTCCGCTCAGAAAGGGGCGCAGCACGAAAACATTTTTAGTAGGGAAATAGCCGTCGCACGAGCATATTTATTTGATTTCTAGGATGCATGGTGCGCGTAAGATAAGTTATCACCAAGAACAGATGATCTCAGAAAACAAAATTCCATTTAGGTGGCGATTAAGCACATATTAAGACCATAGTTATTCATATATTAAAAGCAATGCGACTACCAAGGATCTAAAACGGCAATTAAGGCCAGTATGTAAATCATCACCTAAAAAGAGCAAAAAAAAATCAGATGGACGAAATAAAAGGGACGATACAGGGCGACCGGTGTCGTCCGCTTTCTGTCGTTCGTGTTTCATTTCATTTATTGGCCATTACATGTAGTGTGTGTCTGTGGGAGAGGGGAGAGATGTGAACAACCCTTACAAAAATCATCAACGAGCTTCAATTGAGTTTATAATGTACTCTCTAATAATACACTAGAAACTCAATTGAAACTCAATGATAAATTTGTACTGGAAGAATAGTATAATAATCTGAAACACAAAGAAACAAATTAAAAAAATATTGTAATAAGAACAGCATACAGTAACAATCTGGTAGGACAGTGGTGGTTAGCAGAAGTATAATGTGACTGACTGGCGAAAATTTCATGGGTCTTAAATAATTACTATTTCATTAGAGAAGCAGTTCTTGATGGTTATGATGATAATGCAAATAATGCAAAGGTGCAAGTGAGCTGGACAAGAATAACGACGATAATCCCTGGAGAAGGGGAACAAGGGGAACGCTTGCACCTTTGCATTAATAGCATTATCATCATAACCTTAATATGCAGGCCGTTCACCCTTATCGGTGTTAGACTGGTGGCAGTTGTTAAAACCCGTTTGTTCTACTAACATCTTAATCATGGTTAGCTCAGTTGGTAGAGCTTTCCACTGGAAATGGAGAGGTCCCTGGTTTGATACCAGGACCAGGCGTATTTCTGTCGCGTACCAGTCACCTAGCTGTGTTCGGAGATTTGGGTTTGTGTTTTGTCCCCTCGTTCCTGTTCTTCAGGAATTATTATCGTAGTTCCAGGTGGTTATAGCCTGTGTAAGAAATTAGGTATTAAAGGCTAGTGTTTTTCCCTGCTATACGTTTGATTCAGCAACTGTGATTAAATGGAGATGATGTCGCATCTGGAGGTAAAAGAAGGGTATCATATGAACTTGTGTTTTTGTGGTAAAATTTATATACGAGACTCATTCGACAAGTTATTCTCTGGGCAGATAGTAATGGAAGTTTTAGGATTTGTTT
The DNA here is from genome assembly GCA_037355805.1 of Ixodes ricinus. Lineage (NCBI taxonomy): Eukaryota > Metazoa > Arthropoda > Arachnida > Ixodida > Ixodidae > Ixodes > Ixodes ricinus. The sequence goes on from JAZHYW010002161.1 coordinate 13,412, forward strand.
AAGCTGCGTTACTCTGACGTCGTAGGAATGTTGATGTAATAAATCGAGCTGCGCGGTTTAAAATTGCTTCTTGGTTATCGGAGAAGTGGGCTCGAAAACGATGTCAGATGGACGATGCATATTGTAGCTATGGGAGAACAAATGTTATGTCGGCCAGTTTTATTGGGCGAGGGTGCTGATTTCAGGTGGCGTTTTAAGTATCCGAGGGTGCGTGATGCTTCATCCGTAATAATGTTAATATGTTGAATCCATAAAGTGAGGGTACCAAGCGAACGCCAATGTACTTATAAAATAATACAGTGCCGATTACAACGCCATGTAGAGTGAATGAATGAAGAATAGT
>JAZHYW010002165.1:0-49286 GCA_037355805.1 Ixodes ricinus
AAATATTCCAACTAGAGTTACTGTAAGCTCTGAAATATTAATTGATCTCCTTTATTAGTAACGCCGATAGTGAAAATATAAAAATCCGGAGTTGTGATGCCACCATTTAAGTGATCACCTTCCAATATTGATGTGTTTGAAAACTAGAAATCCTAAACAAAATAGGAAATAATGTATCGTACCTCGTTTCAGCATATAACCACCGGAAAGGTTGAATGCATTCAGACAAGAGATTGCAGATACTAATTGGTGTGACTTGTTTGGTTCAGAAGATGTAGATGAAGTCTATGGACATACTCCTAACACTATTTAAAAGAGCGTTTATAGTCGTCATTTTTCGTACAAAATGTTTAAGGCAACTAAAAAAATCAGAAAACCGTAGATAACACCTGATTTACTTCAAAAAATTAAAACAAAGAACGTGATATACCAAACATTCGTTAAATCTAGAGACCCGCAAAGTCTAGGGTCCTTTAAATTATGTCGCAACCAACTAACAAAATTATTAGGTACAGCTAAAGCTGAGTATCATGATAAGGTGCTTAGGGATACAAATGGTCGTACGGACTTGGTTTGGAAAAAACTAAATTCAGTGTTAAATCTTGGTTCAGGCCATCAGCCAGTTGATAATATTAACCAGAACGGTGTGAATCTAAGTGGCCTTTCCTTAGCTAATGCTTTCAGCGAATATTTTGCGAATTTATCTACAACAAATTTTAATACTGATCCTTGCAGATACATTGAAGTCAGAATAGTCATTCCATGTTTCTTGAACCTGTCACAGATGCTGAGGTATTTTTTTACATTTATGCAATTAAAAAACAGCTCTAGCTGTGATTGCGATGATCTACAAATACGCCCACTAAAGTTCGTTATTGATATAATGGTGCCACACGTAGCCCACATTTTTAATCTGTTTTTCGTCTGGAGTATTTCCTACGGCGTTGCAGGTTGCGAAAGTATCTGTCCTTCACAAGAAAGGAGATAAAACTAATTTCAGCAATTATCGGCCGATTTCAATTCTTCCCTTATTTTCTAAAGGCCTCGAAAAAGTAATACAGTCCCGTCTCGTACAATTTGCGAATAAGCATGATTTACTTTCATCTTCGCAGTTTGGTTTCAGAAAAAATCGTTCCACGAAATCAGCCCTATCGTGGCAGAAAGAATATATATTATAAAATTTTGAAGAAAAAAGAACGGTTGCTGGCGTGTTCGTAGATTTTACTAAAGCCTTTGACTTCGTGGATCTTAACATTCTGCTTTGTAAACTTAATTACTATGGTATTCGAGGGTTGCCGTTATCACTCCTAAATTCATACCTGAGTCACCGCTTCCAATATAATAACATTAGTGGTCATTCCTCCGATAGAAAGCGTATTATTTCAGGGGTTTCACAGGGAAGTATTTTAGGGCCCCTTCTTTTAACCTGTATATAAACGATATTGTGAATATAGACCCTGTTGCTAAATTTGTAATTTATGCAGACGACACTAGTATTTTTATTTCCTCTTTAAATAGCGATGAAATTGTGAATGCTGTTAATTTTACTTTGTCAAGGTTGGCGGCGTGGGCAAAGGAAAATGGACTAAGTATTAACACTGAAAAACAAAGGCCATTTTCTTTCGTCCGAAAAATAAACAAATTTTTATGCCAAGGCCTATAGTATTTAGCTCAAGTCCGATAGAGATCGTGGAAAATTTTAAAACACTAGCTCTTTTTTTCTGGAAATATGTCATGGGACAGCCATGTAAATTATTTGGTTTCCAAATTGTCACGTGTTGTTGGTTTAACGTATCGCCACAGCCAATTTCTACCAGTTCGCGTGAAAATAATCATTTACCATGCTCTGTTTTACTCACTCCTGAATTATTGTAACCTTGTCTAAGGCACAAAACGGCATCCAACCTAAAAAAAATTTATCTGCTTAAAAAAAAATGTTAAGAGCCATCTTCAACGCGCCTTATGACTCTCACACTGAGAATATGTTTAGTAATCTGCAAATATTAAAAATTCATAAGCTATCTGAATATAGACTTCTACTCACCATTAAGAATGAAATAAAAAAAGAAAGTGTTCTTTTAAACGAGATAGTTAGATTAGAAAAAATAATGCGGCTTACTTGGCCCGCTATAATGAATATTGGAAGGTTCCCACATGCAGGTCAAATTATGGGCAGCAAATGCTTGGTATTTAATTCCAAAGCTTCTGAACAACTTTCAAGAAGAAAATAGAAATATAGAAACTATATCTCCTAAAGAGTTGCGTAACATATTTTTACATATTTAAGCGTTCTGTGTCTTGTTTCTGTTATCCCATTTGATAATGTATAATTTTTTGTATATGATTTTCTTTCTTTTCTTCTTTTTTTTGTCATTGCATGAAAACTGTTTGTTCAATGGCTGCCGATGGGGCTGAGGGCCAGTCAAGCTTCCTGTTGAAGCTTTTCCCTGGTGCTCCACCATTTCTTTAAATGGAAATAAAGATTATTATTATTATTAACTAGCGCCCCCCCTCCTCCTCCTCCTCCTTTGCTCGAAACTAACGAGAAACAGCTGGGAGTGAGGTGTTCATCATTGACCTGTTGTGAGTCGCGTAAGCAGAATGTCGGGTTGAAAACGTGCTACTGTGTGGGAATATTTCTTGAGCAAGAAAAAGAGCAAGGGTGAAAGACCAACTTGTAAACGTTGTGGCAAAGAAATACAGGGTCTGGTAAAGCGATTGCAAAAAACATTTGAGTGTATGTCCTGCTCTTTGCAACGCAGGGCAAGAAACATAAAAGGACGCTAGAAACGATTCTCATTTGGAAACTCCATTCTTCGCCTTTGAAGACGATGTGACAACATCAGGTTAGATCTGAGTCAGTTTATTATTTGGGAATTCACAGCGAAAGCCCAGTATACTTGTTTTTTGGTAATATTTACTTTTATGCTTCGTTTCCTATTGGTGCAGAAAGCAGCCAAAGCAGCTGTGGCCACTCTTCACAAGAGAGTCAAGGGTTCTGTAAATCGCACGGCGACCTACAGCCGAGTACAAGAAAGCATCGCAAAAACTCTTGGACTCTTTCATCGTTCTAACGACTACAAATATCAAGCGGGATTTAGACAATCAAGTAGCCAGACTTGCGTTCGCCACAAACACATTGTTTCCTGCGGTTGAGCACCAGGAGTTTGCAACACTCGTGAACATGCTGCGTCCCGGGTACAAGCCGCCTTCCCGACACTTAGTCGGAAATCCATTGCTGGACGAAGTATACCTTGAAGAAAAAGCAATATCTCTTTTCCAGCTGCAGAACAAGGTTGTCAATATGAGCATGGGCAGGTGGTCAAACGTGCACAATGAACCAATGATCTGCGTCACTGTAACAGATGAAACTGGACAGACGTTTCTAGTTGACACTATTGACACCACAGGACATTCTTATACTTCAGATTACCTCGGTGAGCTCGCCACAAACGCAGTAAGAAACAATGAAAACGAGAGAAAATACAAGGTGATAGGTTTTGTGACGGACAACGCATTACACATGGCGGCAATGAGAAGAAATCTGCAAAGTGAGTCTTCAACAGGCATCCTCACGTACGGCTGCACCGCTCATATTCTCAACTTGCTGTCAAGAGACATCGAGCTCAAATCTGTGACAAAAGAAGTCGTGCACGTAGTGAAATACTTCAGAAACAACCATCTTGCGGGATGCAAGTACAAAGAGGCGGGTGGAAAACGCTTGAATTTGCCTTCTGAGGTTCGCTGGAACACCTTGGTATTCTGCTTGGAACTTTAGTTATCGAATTTCGTAATTTTAATGAAGGTCAATGACGAAAGCAAACAGAATAATGATAGTGCCGCGCAGCGAAACGTGGCAATCCTACCAATAAAATCCTCTGCAGAAGAGATGCTCAGCACAATGAAGCCTACCGCAGTTGCATTAAATATCGCGCAGCGTTCATGCTGCACCCTCTCAGAGGTTGTAGAAGCCTGGAAGGACCTTGGAAAAAAAATTGAAATCATTTCCAGTCGATGCACGAAAAGCTTTCATACTTCGGGCAACGGTATGAACAGGCACTGACTGCCGCGCACTTTCTGAGTGTCATGCTAGATCGTCTACGTGGGGATCGGGTCCAGTTGATGGAAAACGAGAGAAACATGGATTTCACATTCGAAGAGGAGGCCTACTCCGGGATTCCTTTCTTGCCCACCCTCGTCAGGTTACAAGCCCGGTCTTCGCCATTTATTACAACCCTGTTCAATGAAGAGGTGCTGAGAAGTGTTAAGCTTATAGACTGGTGGATATGTCAGATCAGTGCTCTCGGAGAGTCGACAGCAGCTTTAGAGTTGATAAATCAGCTTCTCACGCGCGGCGCATTGACGGCTGGAATTCAAAGGATGTTTTCATCGTTTATTTCAGTGCACTCCAAGCTCCGAGATAAGTTGGGCGTTGAGAAAGCTGGGAAGCTTGTTTTCCTTCACAAACTATTGAATGAAAACTGCACCGACGTACGTTCTTGTCTGTGGTAGCTTTTTGTTCTTGATGATTCATTACGTAAAACCTATTTTACCGATATATTTGGATAATAAAAACGTAAGAGCTAATTATAATTTGCTGAAGTTCTATGAAAAATAAAGTTTCATTACTAAAAGAACAGGCATTGTTTATTACAAAATGAAGTGTAATGTAGTTTGTATATGCCGCCACTGCTGCACCGGATTTGCAGGAAAAAGAAACCAACTTTTTGGAAACAAATAGTGCATGACCTATAGTCGGTGACATGTTAAGAACCTAGTTGCTCCCTGCCTCGAGCGTGAAATGTCTGCCTTTGATAACTCTTCTACACAAAAACAATGCAAAGGTATGTCCTTTAAATAGTTTAGTTAGTTTGTAGGTTTGCAACGATGGAACAATATATTCAACGAATTTTACACTCTTATTCCGCCAGGGGTCATTAGCTCGATCTCAAGTTTTGCTCATGCGCACGCAAGTCAAACTGCCGAACATTTGTCAAGTGTGGCTTTGGAAGTAGGAAGAGGATGAACTTGCAAAGAAAAGACAGAGAAAGACAGATAGCTCACTACTTATGACATCGAGGTTATCTATCACATAATCAAGAAAAACTTTTTTTTGTTATTAGAAAAATGGCACCGTGGAACTAAGGTTAAAGTAATGCAGGAAGTGGTTGCTGATACCAAGAAGGTAGGTTAAAGTAGAAATAAGGTCAGGCGTAGTACAAAAAACAAGGTGAAATACATTTTCACACGTTAGCGAAGTTTGAGTAGGTGTAGATAAGTCGCGATAAGGGAAAGTCAAAACAAAGATTTAAAAGCATGGAGCACGCTAAAAACCTGGTAGATCTAACGGGATATATACCAGACCAAGACTCGTCCATCAGGGAGAAATGAACTCACCCAAAAGTATTAAAAGGAAGGCAGGAATTCTTGCAGAAATAACATTAAAAGTATAGTGCAAGCAGGTAAACAAATTGGACGTCGCTTTATGTGGACGATAACATGCACACAAGATAACTTGTTTATAGCTGAAACACATACGTACGCACACAAACTCGAGAGTAGTCGCAACGTTAACAAAGTTAGAATCAATGCGATTGCCCACTGAGATAAATACACCCCAACCACGTCAATTTACTCTATCGCAGCGATAAAAAGCAAAACACTGTTCACATTCAAACATTTGACGGTCGTTTATCAAGCCGGATAACCAAGTTTCCGTAAGGACTACAATCTCAGCAAGTGAAGATTCGATAGCAGAAGACAATTGTCACCGCGATTCCAAAGAACACTCCTATAATATTTCTTATACAGCATTCAGCCTTTCTTGAACCTCAGTTACTTTAGACTAAATATTTGTTTGAACAGTTATAAGTGCCTCCAAACTTTCAAGGATCTCGACGTGCTCTGCTTCAAGTTGCCCTTGACGAATGCTTCAGTTCTTATTCAAGCGAACCATTTCTTCCCTTTGCTTAGTCGGGCCGAGGTTAAGATAAATGTCACCAGAGAGCTGAATTTTAAGACTCGAAATACATTCGGAAAAGCATTAATACCGCACTTGCGTGCATGAGACCAACAGTAGCCAGACGTTAGATTTCTCGCAATGCAAAGAAGGATACAAACCAACCTGCTTGAAGAAAAAGCAAAAAGCGCTATCTAATCGCATGATTGACCAATTCAGATACACACAGGAGATTCGAGAGGGGCACCAGCTTCTTCAGTAGTCATCCGTAGTCGGTGATGATGTTGTGGTCGACGCCGTTAGCTTGCGCTATGGAGACGCCGTAGTATTTATAAAGTCTGTAGAGCAAGGTGGCCAGGACTGACGGGTGCCGGGCAGAGGAAGCTAGGCACCTTTCGGTACACGAACTTTGTCCAGGACACACCTAGAGCTTGATAATGCCGGGAAGAAGCGAAAAATCGTCATCAACGTCTAAAAAAAGTAGAAAGCTTTAGCCGACTGCATGACTAGCGGAGCCAACTATCCTCTGAGGATTCGGGAGGCGAACAAGCTTCTTGGGTAGTCATCCGCAGCCGGTGCTGATGTCGTACTCTAGGCCGTTGGCTTATGGTAAGGAGACGTCATAAGATTTAGAAAGTCCATAGAGCAAGGTAGCCGGAACGGCAGAATGTCGACCAGAAGAAGCAAGGCAACTTTCGGTACAGCACCAACGTCTACGATACACCTAGAGCTTTATATTGCTGGGTAGAAGCAAAAAAATCGCCGTCAACTGCGCAAAGAAAAGCAGAAAGCGTTAGTTGACTGCATGACCCGCCGATGCACATGCCCACTCAAGATCCGAGAGGAGCACCAGCTTCTTAAGTATTTATTCGTAGTCACTGCTGATGTCGAACCCGGCGCCGTTGGCTTGTAGTAAAGATGTGACGTAAGATTAGAAAGTCCATAAAGAAGGTGGCCAGCACGAACAGATGAAAGGCAGAGGAAGCAATGCACCAATTGGTACACGAACTTCGTCCAGGACACACCTCAAGCTTGATACTGCCGGGCATAAGCGAATATTTGGCCGTCAACTGCACGAAGAAAAAGCAGATAGCGTTTGCTGACTGCTTGACTCGCCGTTCCACATTCTGACCAAAGATTCGGGAGGAGCACCAGCTTCTTAAGCAGTAATCCGTAGTTGCTGCTGATATCGTACTCGATTCTGTTGGCTTGCGGTAACGGGGCGTCGAAAGATTTAGAAATTCCGTACAACAAGGTGACCAGAATAGACGGATGTCGTGCGGAGGAAGCAAGGCACTTTCGGTACATGAACTTTATGGAGGACACACCTCGAGCTTGATTCTGCTGGGCAAAAGCGAAAAATCGCCGTAAACTTCTCAAAGAAAAAGCAGAAAGTGTTAGTTGACTGCCTGACTTGCCGATCCACATGCTTACCACTCGTACTCTGTTCGAGTGCTTGACAACTTCTTTCTTCGATACATGATGGAAACGTATTTCAGAAAAAAGCGAATACAAAAAAATCTAGGTTCACACCTTCCATGCTATATTGCCGCGGGCGCAGCTGACCAAGCAGGCAGCGCGCTCGTGGCCTAACGGTTATCGCGCGTGCCTTCCACGCAGAAAGCCAGGGTTCGAATCCTGGAAGCGGCGCATCTTTTGTTTATTCCTGCAAACTAGTATTCTGGTAAATTCGAGAATCCTGTTGCTTGTTCGAGGTCCGAATGTTCTACGCGTCGAACTTTCTACGCCGATTATTCCAGAAGCCCACGCATGTACAGTCGGCACGGAATGAAACGCGAACAGTGGGTGCATGGTTTTCGCTAGATGCTGCACCACCTGAACCAGATGGGAGCTGCAAGAAGATGGCTCCTCCTTCGGTGTGTTAGACTCTTGCTCAGTGCATCCAAACCTTCGGTGTTGCGTCTCTAGGTGACTCAGCGTGAGTCGAAAACCATGCGCTCCTTGTTCGCGTTTCATTCCGTGCCGACTGTAAATAAGGGGCTCCGCGTGGCGAGCCGCAGTCAGTTTCGCCTCAGCGTTCGATCCCGCTGCTTCGCCGCCTTCGACGCCCGCGACGCTCTGTTGATATCTTCCTACGCTCTGTTGTTATCTTTATTTTTCCTTTTATTTTTGGGCACAAGTTCGCCCCATTAAACGTTCAGTTTACTCAGTCATTCGCCGCTTCATCACTTGTCATTTGTGACATTTTGGTGGAGGTGCTGGGTAACTCCAGCTCCCGGGATCCGGACCCCTGCTGCAGAAGCCGAAGAAGAACATCCCTACGATGACCACCCCGCCCATCGTCGTCCTGCCCATCGCTCCGCGGACGCCTACACCCTTCCTCGGCGAAAGCTACGAAGACGTCGAAGACTGGAGTGACCAGTATGAACGCGTTGCCGGCCACAATGGCTGGACCGACGAGCAGCGCCTGCACAACGTGCTATTTTTCGCTTGAGGGGACCGCCCAGCACTGGCACGAGAACCATGAGTCCTCTTTGACGTCGTGGGACATCTTCAAGACCGATCTTGAAGGCTACATTTATCAACCACCACCGCCGAGAGAAAGCCGAAGACCTCCTGCGAACCAGAACCCAGGGCCCCAACGAGAGCGTCACCGGCTTTGTAGAGGACGCTCTGCGATTGAGTGCCCGCGCCGACCCTCGGGCTACAGAAGAGAAGAAGCTACGGGTCCTCATGCGCGGGGTGAGGAGACGACATCTTCGGAGGCCTCGTCCGCAACCCGCCGGCAACCGTTGACGCCTTCGTCACCGAGGCAACCAACATCGAGCGCGCCCTCCAAGCGCGCGCTTCCCACTACCAGCGTCATCCAGGCGTCGCTGCACCCGCGCATCTTAACAGCGAAAACACTCCGGGTACGCCGGACATCCGGGAAATTATCCGGGAGGTCGTCCGCGAGGAACTGCGAAGGTTGCTGCCAACCACCAGTCGTCCGCCAACTTTTTCTATCGCCGAAACTGTCCGAGAAGAAGTGCATCGGGCGCTCCAACCAGAGGTTCCCGTCACCACTGTGGCACCGGACGAACCGACGTTGAGCTACGCCACCATGGCACGACGCCCGCCGCAAGCCTCCCGCCAAGCCACGGCTCCACCCCGAAGAGACGCCCCAACGCCGCAGTACGCCCGACGAATGGAAGATCAGGCGCACGTTCGCCCAGAGCAACCGGCGCCGAGGAAGACAGATGTCTGGACGACGTAAGCGACCGACGCCCGCTGTGTTACCACTGCAGGCGAAGCCGATCATGTGTACCGACGAGGCCCACTGACGATCTCGGGCTGCGCGGGTTATAATAATAATGTTTATTTCTCCATCAAGTACAAGTACATGATGGAAGGGGACTGAGAAAAAAAGCTGCATTTGTGCAGCTTGACGAGTCCTGAGCCCCCTCCCCAATTGGCAACAGCGGCAGGTCACAAAAGAAATGCATCACTTTGTAAACAAACAAAAAAATAGTAATAAAAAAATACGCAGGTCAGTAAATCAATGTACAACATTCTAATGTAGCAGATAAATTAGCTCTGCTAACAGACGGTTTACTAAAAATAAAAAAAGTCAAATTCAAGGGTTCAAGATATTCAAGATATTCAAGATTCAAGATATATAGCACGACTATGTAATACTATACTCATTCAATAAATTCATTCTCAATGTATATAACTGTGACTTATAAATGATGGCATTGAGTGGAATATTTACTTAACTCATTGCTATGCAATTCACTCTACAAGAAAAAAAAATTCTTTCATATATTTTACTGTTGATGTTAAAGGATCAATATTATGAGTATTAAGATAATTAAGTAGGGTCGGAAGCACATTGGATAGCATTTGCTCACCATATGTTGTTCTACAACTGGGGACTTTCCAGTTGTCTAGGCTACGAGTGTGATATGTTGTCAATTTCAGTGACAAGGATGCTAGTTCACTAAGACTGACAACATTATTTCTCATTTCAGACCTATAGCTTAGACATAACCTATATTTATATATATTGTAAATATGCATTAAATTTAACTTAGCGAACAGAGGTTTACTAGGGTAATCATATGAAACATTACATATTATTCGCAGCATCTTTTTTTGTAGCATAAGTATCTTGTTCAAATTTGCCATTGTAGTATTTCCCCAGACGAGGTGACAGTAATGTATATGTGAAAGAAATAACGAGTTATAGATTAACAATTTAGCATTTTTTGGCAAAATAGAGCGGTGACGATACATTATGCCAATCACACGTGACAGCTTAATCAAGATATGGTTTAGATGTTCATCCCAAGTCATATGTTGCGTGAAAACAACTCCAAGAGTCTTAAAACTGGACAAAACTTCTATTTTTCTCGAATTCAAAACGATATCTCTTGTAATAGCTGCATTTTTATTCTTCGGTTGAAACAAAATAGCCTTAGTCTTGTTTACGTTGATCTTTAAAGCGTTAGCTTGGCTCCAACTACTAAACTTCTGTAGAGTTTGATTCGCCCTATGTGCTAAGTCATCACAGCAAACACCTGTGAAAAACAAACTTGTATCGTCAGCATAGATGATATATTTGGTATTTTTATCTACGTTCACGATGTCATTAATATATAAATTGAACAAAAAAGGGCCTAAAATACTGCCTTGTGGAACGCCAGATACGATAGGTTGGATATCTGAAGAGTACCCGTTGATATGAACATATTGTTTACGATGAGCAAGATACGATGAAATGATAGCTGACGCTGGTCCGCGAAACCCGTACCTTTCAAGTTTCTTTATCAGCAAGTCATGGTTTAAATAATCAAATGCTTTCGTAAAATCAACGAAAATACCAAGAGTCATCTGTTTATCCTCAAAGCTGCGCAAAATACATTCCTTTTGTTCCAAAAGGGCCAGCTCTGTTGACCGGCCTTTACGAAATCCGAATTGCGATGAAGTGATTATATTATTTCTTTCCGCAAACGTTACCATACGGGACAACAAAAGTTTCTCAAAACCCTTCGAAAATACAGATAAAATTGAAATAGGCCTATAATTCCCGAAATCGTTTTTGTCACCCTTTTTGTACAAAACAGTTACCCTTGCGATTTGCATTCTCTGCGGGAAAACCCCGGCCTGCAAACACAAATTAAAAATATGCGTCATACAGGGAGATATGATGTCCAACACGTATTTTATTGGCCCTATTTGCATATCGTCAGCGTCGCAACTTTTACTATTTCTTAATGCTAAGAATGCAAGTGTCACCTCGGCTTCCACAACTGGCTGAAGAAATATGGAACACTCATATTGATTTTCAATGTAAGCACAGGCGTTTTCTCCTGGGTTATCTCTTGGCAAGTTCACAAAATAATTATTAAAGGCGTTTGCCAGCTCTCGATCTATTAGGTCTGATCCATCTGAAAAGATTTTTTCTATTTGTTTTATTTCAGATGAACGATTAAGAACATTATTAAGCTTTTTCCACATGATGTCCGTTCTTTGTGCTGATGATAGAAATGAGTTGTTGAAATATCTTTCTCTGGCACTCTTTAATTCTTTTGTAAGTTTATTACGGAATACCTTAAAGGCCTTAAGACATTCAGGATCTCTCGTTTTCACGAAAGCGCTGTACAATATATTTTTTTTATTTATCTTGACTAGCAGCTCAGGAGTAACCCATGGCTTACGAATTTTCTTTGGTAGTTTAACTGATTTATATGGGAAGCATGCTCTATATAGCTGCAGGAATTTATTTAAAAACACACTGTACGCCTCATCTGCATCCTTATTTTCATACACTTCAGTCCAATCCAGGCAAGAAAGCTGATGCCTAAACGCAGAAAGGTTATTACTTGTGATATTTTGAAAATATGCGCGTTTATTTGTACTATCTTTGACGAGCTGTTTTTTATACACATGAAGACGCCTAGGTGGTCGCTTATGTCAGTAGTGATTATTCCTGATCTTATATATGGTAGGCTATAACTTGTGATGAGCAAATCCAGCAATGTCGCCGAATCCGATGTGATTCTAGTAGGAGACGTGACCACATTAATACAACCACCCATATTAATAAGCAAGTCCATTTGTCTTTTGGTTGGGCTATCTGAAAGCATATTTATATTAAAATCACCCCCATGATAATGTTATACTTGTTCTCATTAGCATAGCTGAAATAGGTATCTAGAAAAGAAAAAAACTGCGTAGTACATCCACCCGGTGGTCTGTAAAATACCGAGATGATATTACGATCTACAAGCAGGGATAGTACTTCAAAGTCTTCATTAACACATGATAATTCTTCTAGCACTTGGCCGGAGGCATTTTCCCTAACCATTAGCGACACGCCACCTCCACGACCAGTTGACCTGTTCAAAAAGTAGCTTTTATACATCGGCAACTCAAAAATATCACTTTCATCAGTATACCACGTCTCTGATAACATAATAACGTCGAACAAAAAAGAAAACTCATCAAAAAACAAACCAAGTTCAACTGTTTTATTACGGGCGGACCTAGTATTTAAATGAATGCACTTAAAAGAAGCCAAATACTCATTCCCTAGGTAAGACTTTAATTCAGATGCAATAAAATAGGTTTGTTCCGCCATTTCGAAAAAGGCCACAAGAAACAAGAGTCATAAAATTTCTCAGGTCAGGCGTTGCAGGTCCGCCTCGCACTTGATAACAACAACTGCGTCGCCTTCTTTTCGCCTCAAGAAGATCTTTCCATTCTTGTGCCACGAGTAGCGGTAGTCATGATCCTTAGCCCATTCCTTAGTTGCCCAAAGGAGGGCACGGTTTTGCCTTGTCATATTCTCAAGAATGTAACCATCCCTTCCCTTTCGGTCGAGTAGTTTCCTTTTATCGAACCACATATCACGAGTTGACTGTTGCGAAAAACGAACAATGATGCCGGGTATCTTATCTGGTCGAGCTGGCAAACGGTGCAAGGCAACGATCTCGTTCTCGGGGAGCGTGGGCACATCCAGTTTTTCTGCCAATCGGGTCAGTTCAGTGTGAAGGTTTTCATGCTCAGTGACCGGAATTCCATGTATTTCGAGATTTAGCTTTCTCGATTGCCACTCGAGTGCATTCATGTCTTGCGCCATTTGTTGCACATTTACCTCTTTCTCGCGGCTTTCAAGGCTTGTCACCCTTTTCCTTAAGTCCTTTATGTCACTGTCATGTTGACGCACGTGCTTTAGGATTTCATCGTACTGTGCCGACATCGTGCTCACCGAGAGTTCGATCGCCGAGACAGTGTCTTTTAATTCCATCAGAGAACCTAGTCTCTGGTTTATGCTTAGGATTACAGCTGCCAAGTTGCATCCTTCCTGCTCTTGTCTCTCGCTCTGACTTCCTCTGGACTTTGCCGTTCTACATGTCGGGCAACGCCATGCCTTTCGCCACGCTTCACCCTTAGACTTGAATGTTGACTCCGATACGCCAGAACAAGTTCCAAAGTGATACGAATAGTCACATTCTGTACATTGAATCGAACCATCTGCACCTCGGAGTTCTTCATTGCAACATATACAGGTATCAGCCATGACACAAAAGCAAAGATACGTATTTACACTGTAAAAACAGGCAAAATAGAGCAATCACTTTACGGACATAAATGCATAAGACGACAACAGCAGCAGCAGCAGCAGCAGCAAAAAGCAACTGGGTAAGTTTAAAAAAAGTAATGATATGACTTTCCAACCTGAAACGATTGTAGCAGAGCGTGAGTCTTGTGCCACTTGCGCTGCCGCTGCTGCCAAAACAGTGATGCTCGCGGCCGTTCGCGTCTTGTAGTCCCTGTTCCCTGGTGGCCTGTAGCGTCGGCAGCCGCTTGTCCAATCACGGGCCTGCGATGGTTGTGGCGTGGATCGGACGGTCTCTGGCGCGTGCACTTCGTCGATGACGCAGCGTCTTCAGCGGCTTGAAGGAAATGTCTGAAACGATTGTAGCAGAGCGTGAGTCTTGTGCCACTTGCGCTGCCGCTGCTGCCAAAACAGTGATGCTCGCGGCCGTTCGCGTCTTGTAGTCCCTGTTCCCTGGTGGCCTGTAGCGTCGGCAGCCGCTTGTCCAATCACGGGCCTGCGATGGTTGTGGCGTGGATCGGACGGTCTCTGGCGCGTGCACTTCGTCGATGACGCAGCGTCTTCAGCGGCTTGAAGGAAATGTCTGAAACGATTGTAGCAGAGCGTGAGTCTTGTGCCACTTGCGCTGCCGCTGCTGCCAAAACAGTGATGCTCGCGGCCGTTCGCGTCTTGTAGTCCCTGTTCCCTGGTGGCCTGTAGCGTCGGCAGCCGCTTGTCCAATCACGGGCCTGCGATGGTTGTGGCGTGGATCGGACGGTCTCTGGCGCGTGCACTTCGTCGATGACGCAGCGTCTTCAGCGGCTTGAAGGAAATGTCTGAAACGATTGTAGCAGAGCGTGAGTCTTGTGCCACTTGCGCTGCCGCTGCTGCCAAAACAGTGATGCTCGCGGCCGTTCGCGTCTTGTAGTCCCTGTTCCCTGGTGGCCTGTAGCGTCGGCAGCCGCTTGTCCAATCACGGGCCTGCGATGGTTGTGGCGTGGATCGGACGGTCTCTGGCGCGTGCACTTCGTCGATGACGCAGCGTCTTCAGCGGCTTGAAGGAAATGTCTGAAACGATTGTAGCAGAGCGTGAGTCTTGTGCCACTTGCGCTGCCGCTGCTGCCAAAACAGTGATGCTCGCGGCCGTTCGCGTCTTGTAGTCCCTGTTCCCTGGTGGCCTGTAGCGTCGGCAGCCGCTTGTCCAATCACGGGCCTGCGATGGTTGTGGCGTGGATCGGACGGTCTCTGGCGCGTGCACTTCGTCGATGACGCAGCGTCTTCAGCGGCTTGAAGGAAATGTCTGAAACGATTGTAGCAGAGCGTGAGTCTCTGTGCCACTTGCGCTGCCGCTGCTGCCAAAACAGTGATGCTCGCGGCCGTTCGCGTCTTGTAGTCCCTGTTCCCTGGTGGCCTGTAGCGTCGGCAGCCGCTTGTCCAATCACGGGCCTGCGATGGTTGTGGCGTGGATCGGACGGTCTCTGGCGCGTGCACTTCGTCGATGACGCAGCGTCTTCAGCGGCTTGAAGGAAATGTCTGAAACGATTGTAGCAGAGCGTGAGTCTTGTGCCACTTGCGCTGCCGCTGCTGCCAAAACAGTGATGCTCGCGGCCGTTCGCGTCTTGTAGTCCCTGTTCCCTGGTGGCCTGTAGCGTCGGCAGCCGCTTGTCCAATCACGGGCCTGCGATGGTTGTGGCGTGGATCGGACGGTCTCTGGCGCGTGCACTTCGTCGATGACGCAGCGTCTTCAGCGGCTTGAAGGAAATGTCTGAAACGATTGTAGCAGAGCGTGAGTCTTGTGCCACTTGCGCTGCCGCTGCTGCCAAAACAGTGATGCTCGCGGCCGTTCGCGTCTTGTAGTCCCTGTTCCCTGGTGGCCTGTAGCGTCGGCAGCCGCTTGTCCAATCACGGGCCTGCGATGGTTGTGGCGTGGATCGGACGGTCTCTGGCGCGTGCACTTCGTCGATGACGCAGCGTCTTCAGCGGCTTGAAGGAAATGTCTGAAACGATTGTAGCAGAGCGTGAGTCTTGTGCCACTTGCGCTGCCGCTGCTGCCAAAACAGTGATGCTCGCGGCCGTTCGCGTCTTGTAGTCCCTGTTCCCTGGTGGCCTGTAGCGTCGGCAGCCGCTTGTCCAATCACGGGCCTGCGATGGTTGTGGCGTGGATCGGACGGTCTCTGGCGCGTGCACTTCGTCGATGACGCAGCGTCTTCAGCGGCTTGAAGGAAATGTCTGAAACGATTGTAGCAGAGCGTGAGTCTTGTGCCACTTGCGCTGCCGCTGCTGCCAAAACAGTGATGCTCGCGGCCGTTCGCGTCTTGTAGTCCCTGTTCCCTGGTGGCCTGTAGCGTCGGTCAGCCGCTTGTCCAATCACGGGCCTGCGATGGTTGTGGCGTGGATCGGACGGTCTCTGGCGCGTGCACTTCGTCGATGACGCAGCGTCTTCAGCGGCTTGAGGAAATGTCTGAAAACGATTGTAGCAGAGCGTGAGTCTTGTGCCACTTGCGCCGCTGCCGCTGCCAAACAGTGATGCTCGCGGCCGTTCGCGTCTTGCAGTCCCTGTTCCCTGGTGGCCTGTAGCGTCGGCAGCCGCTTGTCCAATCACGGGCCTGCGATGGTTGTGGCGTGGATCGGACGGTCTTCTGGCGCGTGCACTTCGTCGATGACGCAGCGTCTTCAGTGGCTTGAAGGGAAATGTCTGAAACGATTGTAGCAGAGCGTGAGTCTTGCAGCCACCTGCGCTGCCGCTGCTGCCAAAACGACCCGGAACGACCCGGCGCCCCCGTGGTGGTGAACGCCCTCCGGAGATCGACGAGTACCTGCGACGACCTCAGTCCCCCGAGCCTGCGTACCGCCGAGAGTCCCGGTCGCCGTCGCCACGACGTCCAGCTTCACCGATGTACCGACTCCGACGTGAAAGCCTGTCACCCCTCACTCCTCGCCGGGGAAACTAGGCGCGGCAACCCCTGGAGGTGGAGTTGCCGAAGACGACCGATGCCAAGATCCTCCACGAACATCGGAGGGCCCCCACTCGAACGCTACCAGAGACCGAAACGACGCTCCTGCAACGGCGTCCAACAACCTAAACGTTATCATCGACGGCCACGGCGCGACGGCACTCGTCGACACCGGAGCAGACTACTCGGTTTTGAGTGGGAGGCTTTCCCGCCGTCTTCGAAAAGTCACGACGCCATGGGATGGACCTCAAATACGAACCGCCGGAGGGCACCTTATCACACCAGTCGGGAGATGCACTGCTCGCGTCCAGATCCACGGTGAGACGTGCCCTGTCAAGTTCGTCGTTCTGCAAGACTGTTCGAGGGACGTTATTCTCGGAATGAACTTTCTCTGCGAGTATGGCGCCGTCATCGACCTCGGAACAAACCAGTTGACGCTGCGAAAGCCTGTTTTGCCGCCGTTGCAGACCAACACGACGTCAGCCGCGATTCGAGTTATCGCCGACCATGTGAACCTGCCGCCGCGGTCGAGTGTTTTTGTCACCGTCGTAACCGACGCAGCCATGCACGGTGAAGCTCTTCTGGAAGGCAGCATCCAACTGCTCCTTGAAAAAGGAATTGGCGTCGCACGAGGCGTAACGGATCTCCAAGAAGGACGTACAACTGTTCTCGTGACAAACTTTCGAGAGGAGCCGCAACACCTAACGAAGGGTACCACCGTAGGCCACATCGAGGAGCTTCAGACGCCAGCCGTGGTCACCGAAATCTCTGAGAAAACCTCGTTGTCACAGCAGAAAAGCACGTCGCCGCGGCAGTTCGACATTGACCCCGAATTCCCAGGTCCTAAGCGCCGGCAACTGGTTGATCTCCTCCCCGAATACAGTGACTGTTTTGCCACATCGTCGAAAGTTCGCCAAACCCCAATGGCGAAACATCGCGCATTGTTACCCACAACGACGCGCTCCCTGTCCACCAGTGGCCCTATCGAGTCTCCTTAAAGGAAAGGAAGGTGATTCAAGATCAAGTCCAGGAAATGCTCGACGACGACATCATTCAACCCCTCAAGAAGTCCATGGGCACCCCCAGTCGTTCTTGTAAAGAAGAAGGACGGAACCCTGCGGCTCGGCGTGGACTATCGTCGACTGAACGCTGTGACGAAGAAGGACGTCTATCCGCTCCTCGCATCGACGATATGTTAGACCGACTGCGCCACTTCCAATATTTTTCGTCGATGGACCTGAAGAGTGGTTACTGGCAGATTGAAGTCGACGAACGCGACCGGAGAAAACGGCCTTCGTCACTCCCGACGGACTGTACAAATTCAAAGTGATGCCGTTCGGACTTTGTACAGCACCAGGCACCTTCCAGCGTGCCATGGACACCGTGCTGGCAGGTTTAAAATGGCAGAGCTGCCTCGTCTACCTCGACGATGTCGTTGTATTTTCCCGAGATTTTGACGAGCACCTGAAACGGCTTCGAGCCGTGCTTGAAGCCATCAAGACCGCCGGCCTGTCACTCAAGCCAAAAAAGTGTCGATTCGCCTATGGTGAACTTAAGTTCCTTGGCCACGTCGTGTACAACAAAGGTGTTCTCCCTGACCCCGAAAAGACCCGCGCCGTAGCTGCATTCACGCCGCCATCTGACAAGAAGGCAGTGAGAGGATTCCTTGGACTCTGTGCCTACTTACTATAGACGATTTGTTCCGGACTTCACTAAGCTGTCCGCACCGCTGACGCACTTCACGAAGGACGCCATCAAGTTCGAATGGACGGAAGAACACCAGCGGTCATTCGATAAGCTGAAACGAAGACTCCAGACGCCCCCGATTCTTGGACATTTCGACCAGTTCGCTGATACAGAGATCCACACGGACGCCAGTAACACCGGACTTGGCGCAGTACTAGTTCAAAAGCAGGATGGGGCAGTGCGAGTCATCGCATACGGTAGTCGGACGCTGTCTAAGGCGGAGAGGAACTACTCAACAACTGAAAAGGAGTGCCTTGCTGTCGTCTGGACAATAACAAAGTTTCGCCCATATTTGTATGGAAGTCCTTTTCGCGTGGTCACGGACCACCACTCGCTCTACTGGCTCGCAAATCTGAAAGACCCCTCCGGACGCCTTGCCCGGTGGAGCCTACGACTGCAGGAGTTTGACATGACCGTTGTCTAGAAGTCCGGCCGGAAGCACAATGACGCCGACTGCCTGTCAAAAGCCCCTGTCGAGGCCGGTCCTGCCTGTATTGAAGACGACGACGATGAGTGTTTCCTCGGCGCTTTGGACGCCAGTGACATGGCAGCACTCCAACGAGACGACCGTGAACTTCGAGCGCTCATCGAGCGCTTAGGGGACAAGCGAGTACGGTCCCCCGTGCTTTCTAAGAATCCTGCATACCTTCTCCATGCGGCAAGGGGTGCTGTACAAAGGGAACTTCGTCAACAACAATACAGCATGGCTGTTGGTTATTCCTGCCAACCTTGGAGACGAAATTTTCCAAGGATGCCATGACGACCCAACGGCTGGACACCTTGGCTACAGCAGGACGCTCGCCAGGATTCGAGAAAAGTATTACTGGCCGAGGCTACCGAAGACCGTTCACCTCTACATTCGATCATGCCACGAGTGTCAGCGACGAAACAAACCGCCGACGAAGCCGTCAGGACTTCTGCATCCGATTGCTCCCCCATCCAGGCCGTTTCAGCAGAACGGAATCGATTTACTTGGCCCTTTCCCTCCGTCAACGTCGGGAAACCGCTGGATAATCGTTGCCACGGATTATCTCACACGGTACGCCGAGACGAAAGCCCTCCGATCTGGTACGGCTGTGGAAGTCGCCAAGTTTTTTTATCGAGTCCATTGTCCTCCGGCACGGCGCCCCTGAAGTCCTCATTACAGACCGTGGATCATCGTTCAAGGCCCGGCCCTCGCAAGAGATTCTTCGTCTTAGTGGCACCGGCCACCGTCGAACCACTGCGTACCATCTGCAGACAAATGGACTAACAGAACGGCTGAACAAAACTATCGGCGACATGATCTCCATCTATGTCGACGTAGAGCACAAGACTTGGGACGAGGAGTTACCCTACGTCACGTTTGCTTACAACACGGCGGTGCAAGAGACCACAGGAGTAACCCCGTTTCAGCTGGTGCACGGCAGAAAAGTAACGACAGTGCTCGACGCAATGCTACCCCACGAACCAGCTGACGATGGGATCCCCGACGCCCAGGTGGTTGCTCAGCGAGCTGAAGAGGTTCGCCAGCTCGCTTGACTCCGAATTCAAGAGCAACAACGTGTCGACGCTACCCGGTACAACCTTCGGCGGATCGACGTTCGTTTCAAGCCCGGAGACCGTGTGTGGGTTTGGACCCCAATACGACGACGCGGTCTAAGCGAAAAACTCCTAAAGCGCTACTTCGGACCCTACAAAGTGCTTCGTCGACTTGGAGACCTTAAATACGAGGTGATGCCCGACGGAACAAGAACATCATCACGCCGCCCACCACGACCTGAAGTCGTCCACGTCGTGCGCCTGAAGTCGTACTACGCTCGATAGGACTGTGGACATTATGTGTCTCAAATGACTCTTTAGTTTGCCTTTATTTTTTATTTGCTTTGTTCCGTTTGGTTATGCATCGGGACGATGCACTTTTTAAAGGGGGAAATAATGCCGCGAGCGCAGCTGACCAAGCTGGCAGCGCGCTCGTGGCCTAACGGTTATCGCGCGTCCCTTCGACGCAGAGAGCCAGAGTTCAAATCCTGGAAGCTGCGCATCTTTTGTTTATTCCTGCAAACTAGTATTCTGGTAAATTCGTAAATCCTGTTGCTTGTTCGAGGTCCGAATGTTCTACGCGTCGAACCTTCTACGCCGATCATTCCAGAAGCCCACGCATGTACATAAGGGGCTCCGTGTGGCGAGCCGCAGTCAATTTCGCCTCAGTGTTCGATCCCGCTGCTTCGCCGCCTTCGACGCCCGCGACGCTCTGTTGTTATCTTTCTTTTTCCTTTTATTGTTGGGCACAAGTTTGCCCCATTAAACGTTCAGTTTACTCAGTCGTTCGCCGCTTCATCGCTTGTCATTCGTGACAATATCTTGCTTCTTTTTGTGGGTATTCCAAGGTTTCCAGCAGTATGGTCTAAACGGGACCACAATATTTTCATGCGCGCCCCCGAACAAGCGCGTCCGTGGCCAAAAGGTTATTGTGCTTGGCTCCCACAACAAGTGCCGAGGAGACATACTTTTTTGTTATTCCTGTAAATGTCGCGTACTGGTAGATTTGAGAACACTGTTGCTTGTTCGAGGTCTTAATGCTCTACACGCCGGATATTTTACGCCGATTGTTCCATAAACCTACGCGTGTACATAAGGGGCTCTGCGTGGCGAGCTGGAGCCAGTCTTGCCTTAACCCTCAATCTTGCTGTTACTCTGCCATCGACGCCTGCGACGCCAGTTTTCTTCTATTTCCTTTTGGGGACAAGTTCGTCTTATTAAACGTTAGGTTTCTTCAGTTATTCGTCGTCACATCAAATGTCGTTTGTGACATTTTAGTGGAGGTGCAGGGTACCGCAGACCCCAAAGCGTACTCCTCCGAGGCCTCGCAGCGCGAGCCCAGTCCCCGGCTCAAGAAGACCGTCCGTGGAGACAACCGAGACCCGAAGAACCGCCTTATCCAAGGCCTCCCCCAAGATTTGGTCTCCTGCCAAGCAAGACCAACCAAGCGACGAGGTTGACGATGAGCAACCAGCCGTCGCCGATCGCCTCGCGGAAAGCCACTCCGTTCCACGGGGACATTAACGATTACGTTAACGATTCAATTCATGGGTTCGAGCGAGCGTCCTGACACAATGCATGGACGCCTGAACAGAGCCTTCAGAAGGTCTACGTTTCCCTTGAAGGAACGGCTCGGCGCTGGTACGAGAACAATGAGGCCTCGATCAGTTGGTGAGAACAGCTCAAGGAAGAGCTGCGACGCTCCTTCGCAAGCCAGAAACGACGGGAACGTGCTGAAGAACTTCTCCAAGCCAAAGTTCGAAGCCCAAACGAAAGTGTCGTTAGTTTCGTAGAGGACATTCTTCAACTCACCAACCACGCCGATCCTCAAGCCCTTGAAGCAAAGCTACGAATCTTGATGTGCGGTGTGAAAGAGAACATTTTCGGAGGCCTTGTGTAATGTCTGTCTACCACCGTCAAAACCTTTGTGACGGAGGCGACCAACATTGAACGGACCATGCAAGCACGAGCCGCCCACTACCATCGATCTCCTGGCGTCACAGCCTCACCGCCGTCCAGCTGTGCCATCAGCTTCAATATCCCTGGATCCGCTAAATCCTCTGAGACATCGTCCGTGAATAGCTGAAGAAGCTGGTACCTGCCGCGAAACGTCCAGCTTCCCACTCGTTAGCAGAGATTGTTCGAGGGGGGGGTCTAGCAAGCGCTCCAGCCAGACATTGGAGTCATCGTTAGAGTCATCGTTAGATCCGTGGATTGCAAGAATTCTACATGACTGTCGTGTATAAGTCCCAGCACAAGCACAATGACGCCCCCTGTATCTCGAGGGTCCCCGTCGTGTCAACTCCCGCTAGCACTGCCGACGACGACGACAACGAGGTTTTCATCAGTGCTGTTAACATGAGTGACATGGCATCACTGCAGCGGGGCAACCCTCAACTCAGCAGGCTTATTGACCACTTGGAATGATTGAGGAGGCGCAGTCCCCAGTGTTTTCTCCGGAATCCCGCCAACCTTTGTGCTTGTACAGGGTGTACTCTGCAAAGACAACTTCGGAACCAGCAACTCAATGCGGCAATAGGTGATTGCCATTGGCCTTCTTGAAGACGTTTGACTAGCCTGCAATGACGATCCTACAGTTAGAAACCTTGTATATTGCAGGACACTCGCCAGGATTCGCAAGAAGTACTACTGGCCTTAGCACCCGAAGACTGTCCATTTCTACGTCCAATCGTGTGATGAGGGTCAACGGCGCAAGAAACTGCCGACCTAGCTGGCGGGACTTCTGCCGCCGATTTCGCTTCCGACCGCACCATTCCAGCAGACCGGAATAGATTTCCTTGGACCCTTGCCTCTGTTGACACAAGGTAACCGGTAGAATATCGTGGCCATCGATTACCTCACACGATACGCCGAGGCGAAAGCCCTTCCGGCAGGAACTGCCATGAAAGTCCCCAAGTTCTTCGTCGATGCATCGTTCTTAGGCACGGTGCTCCAAGGTCCTGATCACTGACCGGAGACCATCCTTCATGACACAGCTGACCCAACAAATCCTTCAGCTCAGTAACATCACCCACCATCTTACCACTGCATAACACCAGCAGACCAACGGGCCGACAGAGGGCTTGAACGAGACAATCACCGACATGACCTCTATATACGTCGACGTACAGCACAAGACGTGGGACGACGTTTTGCTTTACGTCACGTTTGCCTACAACACGGTGATCAAGAACACTGGATTTACATCTTATCAGGGGGTTCATGGTCGGAAGGTAACGACCATGCTCGACACAACGCTGCCCCATGAGCCAGTTGGCTATGAGAGCGACGCCGCCCAGGTTGTTGCTCAACGGGCCGAAGAAGACCGCCAGCTCGCCCGATTCCGAATTCAAGACCACCAACGCGTCGACGCCGGCCGCTACAACTTACGTCGCCGGGATCTCCACTTCCAGCCCGGAAACAGGGTGTGAGTGTGGACGCCAGTCCGTCGCCACAACCTCAGTGTGGACTTTTGAAACGGTACGTTGGGCTATACAAGGTAATTCGTCGCCTCGGGGAGCTCAACTAAAAGGTGATGTTCGACGGAACAAGAACATCATTATGCCGCCCACCACGACTTGAAGTCGTCCACGTCGTATGTCTCAAGCCGTAATACGCACGATAAGACGGTGAACTTTGATCCCGTGCTAAGGGATCAAAGTTCACCGTCAGGAACTTTGATCTAAACTTTGAACTTTGAACTAAAGGATCAAAGTTCCAAAAGAGCATCGAGACGGTGCTCTTTTTAAAGGGGGAGTAATGCCACGACTGTTTCTGAGCAAGCACGTCCGTGACCGAACGAGAATCGTGCTTGGCTCCCACGAAAAGTGCCGAGTTTTGATTCCTGGAAACGGAAGTACATTTTTGTTATATGTGTAAATGTCGCGTTCTGGTAAATTCGAGAGCTTTGTTGCTTGTTCGAAATCCGAATGTTCTACACGCCGAAACTTCTACACCGATTGTTCCACAAGCCCTCGTGTGCACATAAGGCGCTCCGCGTGGCCAGCCGGAGTCAGTCTCGCCCCAGCGTTCGATTCTGCTGTTACGCCGCCATCGACGCATGTGACGCTAGTCTTCTTCTATTTAATTTTTTGCACAAGTTTGCCCCATTACACGTTTCATTTTCTTCAATCAATCGTCGTCTCATTAATATCAATATAACAAGCATATTGTATATTTTATTGAATGTCAATACACACGTCAGATTGCACAACCCTTATTATTTTATTTTATTTATTACTTGACCTGCCGGCCGCTTCTACAGAGACCAGCGAAACTACAACCCAGAAGTGTGGCATAACACAACACAGCGGGGGAGGGCGGGGGAGGGGAGGGGCTTAGGAAGACTGATCAGAAAGTCTGTATAATCCATCCAAATTTTACTCTTAATCGCATTTCGGACACACGTTCTTCAGCTACCCAGATGCAGAATCGCGGTCAGGGAGCCTGCGCATTCAATAAACTCTTCATACATGTGTGAGGTTCCGGTACCTTCATTTTCCTCTGGAGTGAAGAGATTCTGGAAAAATACAGTTTTAATTCTAAAAGCTTGTGACAATAATCACGCTATTAAAAGTCTCAATACTATCACGGATACCTGTTATACTTAAAAGAACCTGAAAACAAATATTCAATATTTGTATTCATTCAGTAATGACAAACATACAGTAATTCAATTTGCGTCGAAGGCAGCTTGCGGTGTATTACATTTAGGTGCTAGCAAAAAGTTAGAGAAGCCGTGGTATATCTAAACAGAATTATTAATAGTGACAGATGTTATTACGGTCGTGGTGTTTCATCGGAGGCTTTCGAAAATATCTAAAAAATAGCATGGTTAAGACAAAATGAAGCTCTTTCTGGAAACAAAGCTTCAGCCATTGCGGACATCAATGTTTGCAAAAAGAATATGCTAATTAGATCAATAATACCTTAAACCTACTCATGTGCTTTTTAATTTTTGAAGATAAGTATATTGATCTCAAACGAAACTTTCTAAGCTTCATAAAAATCTACTAAGTTAACTCATTTTAGAAGGATATAAAGCGTGGGCAGCACTTTACGGCGTTCCGAAAAGTGCACGATTTGGTCGCACTTCTAGGTTTCGGATTTTCAACGGAGCGAAACTTGGCGCCCGAGGTAGTGCTCCCCGGTGGCTGAGACGCGCAACACGCGTGTGCCATGCTTCCATCCATCCTACGAAAAACGGGAGGCGGTAGTAAGCGCTTCTTGGTCACCGGGGAGCCGGACCGCGTTCGCAAAGATGCGCTCCAATAAGAAGTCGAAACCTCCAAATTGAGCATTCAAATAAAACGTGTTTCGGGAATGCCGTGAAATTTTGTCCCTTCTTTTTTTTCTTCTTTCCAAAATGAGTCGGTTTAGTGGTTTTCGATGATGCTTAGCATATTTTTCATTGAAACCATAGGTTAATTTTCACTCATTCAAAGTTAATATTAGTTAAACATTTAGCTAAGTAGCACCGTGGCTGGAGGGCAGTCCACCGTGGCTGACAGTTCGTACCCGGAAGGAGTTTCTTTTATTTTTCCTAATCACCCTATTTTTAGGGATTTCTGATAGCCTGTCCTGAAACGTTACGTAGATATGTAAAACAACTTCCTTCCTGCATACCTCCTTCCCTTTGCCTCCTCGGTACGAATGAAAAGGAAAGAAAAGGAGGAGGGGGAGGTGGGGGAGGCGGACCGAAGAAGGAGGATGGGCATACCCTTCCCTTCGTTCCCCCCCCTCCTCCTCCTAAAGAGCTGCGCTCTAATTTCGCGTTACATAGATTTGGAAACTGGTGTAATTGTTTTGTTCAGGGGCCATAGTTTTAACATTTCAGAGGCTTTTAAGCGGCCACATGACGTTTATAAAAGAGCACTAAATTTCGCTGTAACTCGCCTCTGACAGGCACATTGCAGGGTTACAAGCACATACCTTTGCTTGCAGTCATAATGTTGTATATTTAAACGCAGCAATTTTTTTTTGTTGGCGGCGTTAGTAGTTGGAAATATTTGATCCGAAATGGTGACCAGACAAAGGGAAATAATTGAAATTAAATCCTGTTTTCTTTACCCTCACCTCTTGAGTGAATTGTTATGATAACGTTTGCAGGCATTGTGCCTGCAAAAACCTTTATACACCATAATTGTGTTGAGGCTTGGGCCATACGGACCTGGAGGTAGCCAAGCCATCACGATGGGACTACGGCTGATTCGGAAACCATGCCAACTATGGTGCAAGAGGCCCGGGCACCCGGACTGAATAAACAGCTAAGCCTTTCCAAAATCAAAGCGTCGACATGATGAAAAACAGCGCAAAAGGGACAGGACACAAAGTAGAAGGACACAGGACATACGCTGACTAACAACCAAAGGTTTACTGAAACTTCCACGCGCGCACAGTGACACACGCAAGCACATGCTCTTCTTTCTCTCTCGAAAGAGATAAATGCCAGTAAAGAAAACCTCAATAAAAAGTGACAAGAAAAAGCAACTTCTACATTGGCACTAGAAGAACGTGGCGATACGCGTGACCAAAATAAAAATTAAAAATTATCCTTGACAGCAGCACGAGAAAACAGTAATGGCGAATTCGGGTGGTCAGTCGCCGGCGAGCCCACGCCGGCAGCACAGGCAACCAAACCCGCGCCAGCGGCGCATCACGTGACCCTCTCCACCCGAACAGAAAGCGTCTGCAACTGGCGTTTTCGTTTGCCTGGGTCGCGCGTGAGCTTTGTTAACTTCTTCCTCGATTACTTTATGATACAATAGGCACGCTGTAGGCATCAGCAACATACATTTGGACTCTGAGATGTGGGTAAACAAATTTTAATATATTTTGTTTGGATTCCCGAAGAAATGTTTCCATCTTATAAGAATCCCAGAAGGCTCACCAGCGTCACTGTTTATATTCCATTTTCTTGTTATTACATTTTTTCCGGAATCCTCAGCATTTTCATTTGTCCCAGCCCTTTGAACCCAGCCCTTTGAAATAGTAATGCGCGTTCAAATGTCGAGCTGCAGCACTATCAATACATATTTTTTACAACGGTGTAATAACACGCTGTGTCCCATAGAAAAGTGAGCTTGCGCAAGCTTCCTTTAAAATATTGTATCTTTATCTCCGTTGTTTTCGCTTTCTTTTCTCGGACCACAGAGGGGTGTCTGTCTCAGTAGCTTCGTTTTCTACTCGAACCCGCTATCGGCGAGCATTGTTTCGTTTGGTTCCATTTCCCGATTCGGATATGACGATACCGGATACAGTCTGGCATACAAGCTGCCCGACCTCTTGAAGCTCGGGCAAAAATTGTGCCGGTAAATATGCCGGCACACGCCTGAGAAGTGCTACCCCAACGGCGCGCACTCACCAGCCTTTGACCACGCGAACGCCCGTGCCGGAGATATGGCAAAATATTTTGCCAGGTAATGACCACCCGAATTCGCCATAAGATTATGCGCTGTGTTCACCTCGCATTCACAACACGTGCAACGCGGTGTGCACGTGTTGCGAATGTGAGGTGAACACAGCGCATAATCTTACTGTTTTCTCGTGCTGCTGTCAAGGATAATTTTTAATTTTTATTGTGGTCACGCGTATCACCACGTTCTTCTAGTGCCACTGTAGACGTTTCTTTTTTCCCCTCAGTTTTTTATTCAGGTTTTCTTTACTAGCATTTATCTCTTTCGAAAGAGAAAAAGGAGCATGTGCTTGCGCGTGTCACTGCGCGCGCGTGGAAGTTCTACTAAACCTTTGGTTGTTAGTCAGCGTATGTCCTGTGTCCTTCTTCTACTTTGTGTCCTGTCCCTTTTGCGCTGTTTTTCATCATGTCGTTCAACAAACCAGCTCAGCAAGGTATCCTGTCAAAGTGTCGTCCTTTCAGAATGTGCTAGCTGTTGCATTCAAAAGATTTTCTTTGATGTCGAAATTGAATTATACCTGCATGATTAGGCTCGAACACATGAACACGCTGGACTGGAATCCCACCTAGTCACTCAAAGGGGAATCATGTCAGACCGCGTCACGTCAGGACAAAATGGGACACCAGAGCGCGCGTCTGAATTTCCGCTCTGATGCAAACATCAGAACACGGTCACGCAAGGACACGTCAGCACATCAAAACCCGAATCTGAATTTTTCGCTCTGATGTAAACGACAAAAAACGCCAGCACCCAGTCTGATGATTTTTACAGGGTTTGAAACTTAATATAAAAAGTTAATTAACACATATTAGTTTATTCGTCAACATGACATTTATTTCCAATCTCATGTCCGACAAGCCTCATAAACAGCACGGGCAAGGAGCTGCTCGTGTAACTCTCACCTCCTTTAAGAAATATGCTTGAATTAAATATAAAGAGTGAAACACTCACAATAATTCTTTCTTAACTCCGTGAATTTCAAGTTAACAAAAGGAATTATTCTTAATAGAAACGTCCTCGAGGAAATAACAAGTTAATGAATAAGCTTTCCTAAGCCTAGTGTAAGCCATACCAGATCTGAAAGAGAGACAGCATTTTTAGGGAGTGTTGTACTTTTTAATAAATAGGGCCAGTGGGGAAAACATTAACAAATGTTATGTTTGAAAGGTTTTGAAAGGTGATTTCCTATAATAAATGTCATTAAAAGCATGAGCGAGAAAAATTTCGTTGTCTTTTTAGTTAAACTTTTTCTTCAGATGTGTGACGCTTGTTTGGAAAGAGTTCTCGGGGCATGAAAACGTGCAGCTATGAGTTAGAAAACTTCTATTTGCAAAGTTGAATAGTTATTGTGCTGATTTCATAATATGAAAATATACTGTCGTTTAGGATGGGTATTATTATATGCGGTAATTTTCGTTGTATGCAGAGCGACATTAATGTTTTGTTTAAAGAAGCCTAGTGTTAAGGTAGTGAACTGGGTCAGTTGGTTGACGTCGTACATGGATGGGAAAACTGCTAAGAAAACGCGGACCACAAAAGGAAAGAGCATACAAATGTATGTATGTTCTTTTTCGTAGTCCACGTTTTCTGAGCTGTTTTTCCCATTATGTAAAAAGCCTCGTTTTCTAAATTTCTCGCTGATTGTGCATGGCATATGGCATTTTCTAGGACAAATTGATGTTGGAATGGACCCCTAAATTTGTATACAATGATGGATACACTGTCGAAATCTTTGTTTATAATGTAATATCGCCAAATTTATTTGTAGGACCCTATTCAAAAATATGACGGGGATATGAAAGCGAAACATACGTTCCTGAGCTCTTGATTAGTTTGTGTATTATATTAATATTACTATTTATCATGCTTAGAGGAATATAAACACGCTTGCAGTTCGGCTGAAAGCGATGTTTTTGAACGTTCTGATGGGAGATGAATGTTTCATAATCCTGAAGATAAGTTCAGGAAATATTCCTTCGACCGGGCTCGCGCCGATACTTGTCGGTCGAAATTGGTATTTACGGGACCGTCCGAGCCCTTCTCAAAGGAAGGAAGACAAAGCCAACGGGGCCTCGTTGCGAGAGACACGCTTTCTCACGACGCCCGGAAGATTTAGAGTCGTCTCAGTTCTACCTTCCTCTTGAAACCGACACCTGCCAATGAGGATGATGCACCGCTGCGTTCTGCGGCCGTCTGAGGCACAGGGGCGGGCATTGTTCGTACCATCTGCAGGGAAAAAAAAGAAAACTTGGTTGTTGGGGTAACAGGTGGCAATGCTTTGAGCAAGCGAGCACCTTCGAACAATGGGTAGTTCGAGCCTTCTGCAACCTCCCCTTTAACATCGGTCAACTCACGCGAGGAGAGCGTATACCTCACCAGAGGGCGCTTCCACGTGACGCATTTCCGGCACAGAATTTCAAACTACCTCTGAATGAGATCCCCATAAAAAGCGCTGGCGACCCATCGCACTGACCGCGTTTCTCGTTATTTAAGCGTTTTCGGCTATGTACACTCAACCGTAAAAGAAAATATGCCATACTGAGACAGTATCACTTTGGAATATTGTCACTGGCTATACTGCTTTCCCTGACCGTAGTGCTTTAAATTGGCCATTCTGCTTTTATTAACCATACTGCTTTATTGCCATTCTGTTTTTATTTGCTATTCTGGAAAAGTTCTAGGGGCGGCGCTCCTTAGCGGCCACCACGCAACTAGCGCTGTGTGGCAAACAAACCCTTCGCGCGCCGTCATTAATGCATTCGCTAACATGCAAGACGACGAATCAAGGCTCGTGAAAGCTATGTAACACTTAATATCTCCTAAACGCATCTAGATATAAGCAATCTAGTCCCCTCTTGCGTTCAATGTCATCGAAGGCCTCTTGGAAGGCCTTCGATGACATTGCGCATGTGTGGTCACGCGCGGGCGTGCCGGGACAGCCACGTCGTGTCGACCGTGCTCGGTGGATCGTGCGTGTCCGGCACGGGTCCGTGTTTTTCTCTCGTTTCTGTAGCATCGCGATGTTCTGAAGAGCTTCCTAGGCAGCACACAGTATTAGGCCAACTTTGGATTTGATGTGGCAAAGAATGACCTAACAATGGCCCAACTTAGCCATATGTTTACCAATATTGGAATCACATTGGCCAATATTGGACTATCAGAGCCAATTGTTTTTCAATATCGGTGATTCGTTGGCATTGGCTGGTCAGGAGTTGACTGTCAAAGTCACTGGTTTTTCAATATTTTATAAATGCCGGCATAAGCTGTTCAATATTGAACTGACAAACCAATGGCTTTCCAACATTAGGTAAACAGGGCCATAAGCTATCTAATATTGGACTGTGAAAGCCAATGGCTTTCCAATATTGTATATACGCCGCAGAAGCTCTCCAGTATTTGACTGTTGGAGACACTGGCTTTCTGATATTTGTTATAAGCCGGCAAAAACTGTCCAATATCGGACTGTCAAAGCCAATAGCTTCCCAATATTTGATATATGCCGTGGTAAGCTGTCCACTATTGGACTATAGGAGCCACTGGCTTTCTTACATTATCAATACGCCGGCATCAGCTGTTCAATATAGAGCTATCAGAGCCAATAGCTTTGGAATATTGGATATACGCCGGCATAAGCTATACAATGTTGAACTGTTGGAGCCAATGGATTTCCAATAATGCATATACGCCGGCGTGACCTGTACAATATTGGACTCTCAAAGCCAATGGCTTTAGATCATTGGATACACGCTGACCTAAGCTGGTAATATTGAACTGTCAAAGCCAAGAGTTTTTCAGTATAGGTAATGTGTTGGCATAGGCTTGTTAGTATTGTGCAGCCTAAGCCAATGGCTCATCATTATTAGATCCACGCCGGTATATTCTGCCCAATATTGGACTGTCGGAGCCAATTCCATACGAAAAGGGTCTTTGGGCATCTTTGGAAAATCCTATGCTGAGCTATCACCGTATATGGCCCTCTATGGTCAGCCATAAGAAACCACAAAACACGCTATTGCTACCTACAGAATAATCATTTTCAAAGGTACAGAATCTCGACCATGTAGATTACTATAGCTGGCCATAGAATAATATGTGCCTATAAAGCTTTGGACTCGCGGCTATTCAATTTCCTTTAGTGAACTATAGAAAAATGTATGTCCTCAAGGCTTTTGATTCTCGACTACTCAAAGTGCTTTAGCCGGCTATAGAGGCATATGTATGCATCTCGAGCTATTCTAGTAAGCATTTCACAGCATTGATGTCTTCTACTTTGTCCGTATCCCTGCCATGTTTGTATTTCTTTTTTGCGTGTTGTAATTTTATATGTAATATTTCTGTGTATATTTCGTCGTTCTCGACAAAAGCGTCAACGAACATAAAGCCGCTGCTTACGCCACTACCAAATAGAGTTCTACTCTTGTTACGGCAGTCTATGGCGCTATAAGGTTGTCTAGTGGACTCGAATGAAGTCTTGAGGGGCTGCTTCAACCGCCAGTGCACTTGTCATCAGTGTAGGCAGAGCAACAACACAGCAATCGCGACGCGAGAGCAGACTGCGTCTCGATCTGGCCAGCCGCGCTCACTCTGAGGAAATGTGAGCGTGAGAGACTCAAGCAGCATTAGCTTACTGAAGATGCAAGGCGCTACTTTGTCGTCGCAAATCCTTTGCCCTTCAAATGGCCGCGAAGCCGTTGCTCCTGGCGTACCCTACGCAGCATCTTTCAAAAACCGTTTGCGCAGCATCGCAACCATTTCGTCTGCGAGCGTCGGCGATCCATCGTGTGTTCAAAGTCGGAAGATATGCTGTCCGTGTTTTTTTTTATCTGTATCTATTTCATAAAAAAAATTAAGTTTAAAAACGCGGAGCTAACAGTGTACACATAATTTTAAATTTATTGGTAAGAAATATATATTGATATAAATTTTTAATGTATGTATTTATTTGTGGAAATCGTGCGCAAGTAATAGTTGTGCTTAGTTATTCATTTTAAATTATAATATGGCTAATTCTGCGTAAAACATACTATCTTCAAACTTGCCCCGCTTCGGGTCACTTTTCGGCTGGAGAACGTTTTTGGAAGTTTAATCGCTGGCCTTGATGAAGCTGTCCTGTTTCCTCGGTTTTGACCAACCGTGTTTTAGGCCAATCGTGTATCCGTTTAGCGTCACATGAGTAGTCTCAAAGCTGGTGATCAGCCAGAACACGGCACCTGCCTCAAGCCCAAGGCCACAGAGCATCCATTGCACACTCAACCTTGGGTACAAGTGACAAGTGCTCCCGTTGTGTTCATTGTTGGGATGCCCCTGAAGATTAGTCACTACGAGCGCACCCACAGTTTGGCCTTGAAGGAGCTGCTTCCTTTCTACTCCTTGTCTCTTTTTCTCTCATTCCCTAAGCTAAAAGCGTTGTAGAAAGTGTGCACCCGGCGGGCCACTCAACCGCAGACTTTTTATCGCTTGACACCGCTCTCTGTGCGCGGGTAATGGCAGAAGCGTGATCGCGTGGTTTAACGAATGACGCATTAAGGCCTGTTCACACACGCAGCGGAGCGCTACAAGCATAGCGCTGACATCGAGCTACGCGCGTGCTGACGGCAGCGTTCATCAGCTTTGTATCGCCCCGTCAAAACAGTCGCTCATGGCAGACGATAAGTAGCTGACGACACGTGAGCAGCGCTACATCAGCTCTTCGCTGCATGTGAGAACAGGCCTTTAGCCATTCACAATCTCGGAATGCCTGCTTGCTGACCTAGTTTCGCGTGTGGTGCGGCCGGTGGGGCGGGCTGCTGTTGATTCCGCTTCTGTTGTAAAATGTATCCCGTTCGAAAAAGTCCTACCGTATGTCGGCAACAAGCGATTTTTTCAAAGAAGCCCAAGAGATTCTTGTGATGCGTTTAGTGTTCGGTTAGTCAAATTACAGCTTGTGCTACATCGCGCTGAATCCTCACGGATCCCTTCCCTCACGTTTTTGTGTTTATTCTGCAGTGCCCGTATCTGTCCAGGTAGCATGCCAGAGAAATGCCCAACTTGGGTAAAGGTCTGGCAAACGTACGGGCCCAACTTTGGCTCAGTTAGGTTTTGCACCATGGCGTTCATGAGTGCCTAAGTACGTTGCCTAACTATAGCCCAAGTTGGGCGATACTAGGGCATGCCGAAGTTTGGCTCTTGTCTGGTCCGCCACAGGAGTGCCGAAGTAGTGCAATACTTGAGCCATAACTGCCACAGCTACGCCTAATTTGGGTATTTCAGACATGCCAAAATTTGGCTTTTCTCTGGTCCGCCACAAGTCTGCCGAAGTAAGTGTCATACTGGAGCCATAACTGCCAAAGCAACGCCTAATTTGGGTATTTCAGACATGCCAAAATTTGGCTTTTCTCTGGTCCGCCTCAAGTGTGCCGAAGTAAGTGTCATACTTGAGCCATAACTGCCAAAGCAACGCCTAGTTTGGGTATTTGGGGCGTGCCGAGGTTCGTCTTTTTTCTGGCCCACCACAGGAATGCCGAATTAAGTGCCATACTGGAGCCATAACTGCCACAGCTACGCCTATTTTGGGTATTTCAGACATGCCAAAATTTGGCTTTTCTCTGGTCCGCCACAAGTGTGCCGAAGTAAGTGTCATACTGGAGCCATAACTGCCAAAGCAACGCCTAATTTGGGTATTTCGGATAAGGCAAAGTTTGTATTTTCTCTGGTCCGCCACAGTTGTGCCAAAGTAAGTGCCAGACCTCAGCCATAACTGCCGAAGTAAATCCTAATTAGAGAATTCGGGGCATGCCGAAGTTTGGATCTTCCCTGGCTAGCCACTGGAATGCCAAAGAAGTGTCAAAAGTGCCAAAGAAAGCCTAGAGGCCTGCGGAAGTTTGGCATTTCTTTGGTGTGCCACAGAAGTGCTCTTTCACGCGCTCCAGAAGAACATTTATACTAAATAAGCGTTGCAAACACGATGGTCACATCTCACCATCTGTATTCCCAAGCAGCACGGCGATACTTGGCAGTGTAGTGCCAGTACCGGCTGAAGGTCGGTTCCCATATCGCTCAAATGTCTAGTTTTGCACCACCGTTTCATATCTGGCAGGTATTGCCGTACAGTAGTTTTGCCCCGGTCTAGTGTTTGCGAAATATCGTGCGAATACTCTACGATGCGTCTGCTCCGCATTGGCCGGACGTCGTGCATCTGTGTTGTATAGGACGTTGCATATTATTTGTCGCATATCAATAACATACACGGACGGACGAAAGTTTTTCGAACGCTCCACCAAGTTTATTAAATCACTGTCATTACACACAGCTCATTGTCGACATATTTACACAGGTCATACTTCTCTGTAAAATGAAAAGCGAATTATAAAAATAATTAACGCTGATTTTATGCCAATAAAAACTCATAAATTAAAACACAAAAAACCGCGAGGATTGAGAGGAAAGCAGAACTACTATCAAAAGCATGCTTGCGTGTACTTACTAATAAAAGCGATATCATGTAGTCCTTGTTAGATGCCTAATCCGACTCGGGAACTCGACTGCGTTTTTGGGCAAAACACAGTCGAGAAAGAAGGTTCCGCACATTCAACTGACGTCTTGTCGTCGGCGAGCAGCATTTTTTGTCGAAGCGCGTCCAACAAACACAGCACAAGAATTCCACGGACTCCGACGAAAAAAATGTCCATTACGAACAAATTAGGGTGGACATATTCGGGCCATTTACAGTCAAAAAGCACGGTCACGTCTGCAACGCACAAAAGCAACAGAACACAAAAGAGCGCATTTCTTAATCCGGACATACGTGTCCCGCATATTTCTATAACTTAGTAAACAGTGCAAACAACAGCCGCAGAGATCCCATCAGCACGACAGAGAGAGTCACGTGACAAATTTTCGTCCAAGCGTCTTTGTACTACTCGTCCTACGGAGTGAGGTCACGCGTTTCGCTCCACCCTTCTGATTTGCTTAAAGCGGCTGTTGCGCTCGCTGACAGTCACAAGAAGACACAAAAGCAGGTGGGGAGGCTAATCAAAAGGCGAGGTCAAAGGGGCACGAACAATGTAGCTAAGCTCCCTCTGCGATTTCGACTGAAAGTGAAGACATTCCACGTCTCGTACCAGAGGCTTGGAATGCTACCTTTGATTAGGGGGGAGGCGGGGAAGGGGGAGGGCGAGAAGTGAAAGATTGTGAGGGAAAGGAGTGTCTGGATTGATGCTGCCAAATGCTTCAAATTCACTTTAAAAAAAATCATCCCCACCAGGATTCTATTTTAGTTCCCCCGAGTGTGAACGGGGCGCAATGCCGCAAAGTCACTGTAGCTCTCGCTTTTTGTTATCGCTTGTATTTGAAAGTGCTCAATCGCATGGCAAGCCACGCACAGAGCTACGCTCGCTTTTGCAATGCGCCGCCTAATAATGATATATGTTGAGGAGACGTGCGCACATCAGTCTCGCGCAGCGCTTGCTCGACGGCAGCAGTTTCTGCAACGTCAAATCATTGTCACTGCTTGTCCCGATATTGGCGAGTGTACTTACGCGCGAACACAACAATCCGGCACAATCTGCGTTTGCAAAGTCTCATCTAGCCGCGGCAAAACATTCAGCACACCTTTGGCCTGAAGAAATCAAGAAACACCGAAAATGAAATCAAAATTTCTGAGCAGAATAAAACTTGATTTCTATTTAGCTAAGTTGCAGACCACCCGCGTACATTCTATACCTCATCAGCCGAACTGCAAGGCCGTAAGCCTAGTTCTTGCACTTGTTTGGCGACTCTGGCCCGTAGCTGCCAGATGACAGCCGAACTATCAGGAAGCGAAGCCTAACTTTGGTACTTGTTTGGTGACTTGTACCCAAAAATGCCAGATGTCAGCCGGACTTTCAAGAAGTGAAGCCTAGCTTTGGCATTTGTTTGGCGATTTTGGCCCAAAAATGCCAAATATCAACCGAACTACCGGGTAGTAAGCCTAACTCTGGCATTTGTTAGGTGATTTAGGCCCAAAGATGCCAAATGACAGCCGAACTACCAGGCTGTGAAGCCTAAGTTTGGCACTTGTTTGGTAAATTAGGGCCAAAATACCCAGACCCTTGTCAAGGAAGGCCAGGTTTGGCTCTACTCTGGCTTTTTGAGTCTTTTCAAGGCCCTTAACTCCCAGACAAAAGCCAAATTTTGGCCCATAACTCTGTGCTACCTGTGTACATATATCTCGGATTAAATCTTTCAAGTCCGGTGTTGTCATCGCAAGTGCGCTGCAACCTATTTCGTGACAATTGACCGTTCTTCTACAGGTACTCTTTCGAATTACCTCTAGAATTAGGCATTGACTCCCTCCTTGCTGCCGGGAGAATAATTTCCTCGAAGTTCTACCGGAAGTCACCTGCCATTATCTATCTGAAATTATGTCAGATCTGCAGGTAGAATACTGAATTTTTTATTCTCCCTCCGTTTGGTGATACCAAGTTTCACGGCCACCTTTCGTGGATACACATTTCATGGACGCACGTTTCGACGCCATTAACGTTTCATCGACATTCGTTAGTCTAATTGCACGCTGTAGGGGCGTTTCGTCGCGAGTGTATTCCTGAGACGCGTGCTCACCGACCCAGCCCACCCGTTCACGCCGCTTCTTGGTGAGACTTTAGCGGCTTATTACAAAAGAAAAGAAGAAAATATATTCTGAGTTTTTATGAAACATCGCGTGTTGATGAAATGATCTGTCAATGATACGTCCTTCGATGAACTGATTTAATAGCCTATGAGTGGCGGCTGCGGGTAGAATTTCGGTAGAAAACTTCTGCCGGGAGGCTAGACACTACCCAAGAATTAACCCAGTTGTTGTTTGCTTTGCAATCTTCGCAGTTGTATAATTGCTGAGTAGTCACCTCTTCACATATTACAAATTGGTTAGTTTTTACTTGCCTACATAATAGGCTGTGTATAATAAACTTTTAGGAAATTTCAAAACAATGCTTTGTGTGCGTTTACCTTCCTTTTTGCAACCAGTTGGGCGAGTAGATTTTTTGTTGTTGCAGGGTTGGCTTGATGTTTTAGATGGGTTCATCAAGGTCTAAACGTGTTAAATAAGTTTGAGATGTCGAACTTTTTTTATACCTAAATACAACGTGGGCACGTCTTTATTTAGATGTACAGTGTCAATTATCAAAATACAAATTTATGTTTTTTTATTCTGGTTCTGCAGTTTTGTCCTTTTTCCCAGTTATTCCTCGTAGCACGGACTTCCCTTTGAGGGGAAATAATAATCGCAATAGTGCAATAATAAACAAATAAAACTCAAATGAAAGTCTCACAAAACTATTGATTGGTTCTGAATTCGTTATTTACATTCTAGATGTGCATGGTACAAAGCACAAGCGATTTGTTTTTGTCCCTTGTAGTTTTTCTATAAACGGGTCTGGACACAGGTTGTGGGGATTCAAGGTACAATGACATTATTCTAATATCCAGGTCATTAAAAACAAAATACCTCCGACTTGCATAACAATTACCAACAATTTATAGGTAGACGTTTCGTCTCCTATGCGGGAGACATAATCAGAGCAGCCAGGAACACCCGACTAGCTACCGGCAACCAAAGGCTCGCTTCTTCCTTCTCTGCATCTGAAGCGCTGGTTCTGCCGACTTTTTCGTCCATGTCGTCCATGGCATACAGGAGACATCATCGTCATCGAGAGAAATCGTCGGCTCTCGTTTCAAATCTTTTCGTCCGTCGTAGATATGAAGTTAAACGAAAAGTTATTTCAGGATGTTGGTGTAGACGTCGGGGAGGAGGCCGTGGTTAGTATTACAGGCGGATGGGTCACTGCGAATACACCATGATTCCAGAAATCTTCTGGAGCCCCACCGTTGTTCGCGTGCTAGGGTCACAGCGTTCGCGAAGTCAAACGTGTGCCCTGTCATCCAACAATGGTCTACTAGTTCAGTTTTTGATCTTGTGGCATGTGTTGCCTTCTCCACGTCTCTTCTGTGCTCTTTGAGGCGGGTACTCCGCTTGCGGCCGGTTACTCTGATGTAACACTTGTCATAGTCCTCACAGTTCGCTATTTTGCATCCAGGTCATGGGAAACATTCCTAACAGTAAGAGATCCAGTGAATTACTAGAATAGCCAATGTTTGGAGTAAACTACTAAAGGTTGTAGAATATATAGCCAACAGTGGCCAATTGTTGGCTGAAATTATTGTTGGAGAATGGCCCACTATTGGTGCCAATGATAGCCAATGTCCTGTAACGGTGGCTAGATAATGACCCAGAATTTGTATAAATTAACTGGGCATACTTCGGCTGAAACGATGGCCCAACATCGGCACAATTAACGGCCAACATTGGATCGGGTAGTGCTTCTAGTATTGTTAAATATTATGCCGGAATTTGCTAACGCTGAAATGCCATTGGCTTCAACCGTGGTTTAGCAGTGGCCAAACAATGGCACCAATGACGAGGCCAACATTGGCTCGAACGATGGCTGAACAATGGCCCAACATTGGAACCAATGACTCGGCCAATGTTAGATCGGGTGGTGCGTCCAATATTCTTCAATATTGAGGCCGGTGCTTGCCAATGTTAGGCCAGTGGCGGAACAAGATTGGTGTGTTCCCTGGACTCGGGCAGTATAAAACATTGGGCTAATATTGGTATTTAATTGTCAAATAATTGCCCAATGTAGGCCCAGTGTAGCCATTGTATTTCCAACATTGGGGTTATATCGGTATATACTGAACACCATGACTCTGTCATAGTCGATGATTTATCATCGACTATGGCATTTATCATCATGGGTCATTTATTGGCTTATGCTGGCCAACATTGGTCCGTCTTTGCCGATGGTTAACCAACATCGGCAATCAATTGGCATAGGCTGGGCAACATTGCCCTGTCTTAGCCAATGACTTACCAACCTTAGCAATCGATTCGCATAGTCTGACCAACTTCGCCTGTCTTACCCAATGGGTTACCAACATTGCTAGTCGATTGGCTCAGGCTGGCCAATATTTGCCTATCTTAGCCAGTGGCTTACCAACTTTTGAAGCGATTGGCTTAGGCTGGCCAACATTGGTTTTTCTTGGCCAATGGCTTATCATCGTTGGCAATCGATTGGCTTAGGCTGACCACCATTGGCCTGTCTTAGCCAATGGGTTACCAACATTGCTAATCGACTGCTATCGACTGGCGACGCCACGGACGACGAATACTATCGTTTTCGTCGTCCGTGGCGCCAGCTGACGCAGCGGGACGCTGCAGGGGCGACTGGCGGGCCTCGAGGGGCTTCTGGGCCACCACAGACTGAAGGCTGGCTTGGGGGCGTCGCAAGGTCGAGCCCGTCGCGCTTGTCAGAGGTCCAGCGGGCGCGGTACCGCTGGCATGGCAACCGCTGAGTATCTCCGTGGACAGAGTGCAGTCCGTCGTAGCGTGGTTGTGACGATTGATTGGGAGTATGAGAGGACAGTATAGCCTTCTCGGCCCGATTAGCAGGGAGAGGTGAAGGATGTGCTAGACAACAAGTCTCCCAGCTCCTCCGGTTCCATTCCTTTAGAGCCAGGAGCGGTGTCAGCATCGCACAGCTACCTAGAAGAGGAGCCACTCTAAAGCGAGTTGGGGCGAGAACCTTGCTTCTTCCCCTTCGGATGGGGCCCAAAGAGAAAATGGGCACGGCTAATGCCGGCACGGCCTTGGAGGGAACAGCGTGAGTGATCCCTGGGGGTGATTGAGTGGCCCTCTGCCCATGTGTCTGGGTTAGGGCTCTGAGCTCCGCTGCCAGCACCTCTGGGGAGACCTGGGTGGCCTTTGACTCCGAGCGCGGTAGAGGGCCCTTGCGCACCACCTCGACATATACCGCTCTAGCAGGAAGGACAACCTTCCTTGGCCTCTGAATAGGAATCATTTTCTTGGCTTTCAAGGAAAAAAATCTTTTTTTCCCTAAATGGAGGAGATGTGGTAGTAGGCTAGGTGTGTTACACTCTAGTTACTGCAGCGAGTCCCAGTGTCGCTGATGTCACCGAGGTGGTCCTGACCACGGCACTTCGCCGAAGTCTCTTTTTATTTTCAATTCCGTGATCCGTGACCAAAGTGTTGGCAGTGTAAATAGTGTTGCGGGTTGGGGACGTAGGGACAAATGCTTCAGTTCAGGTCTTCTGCTTTTCCCTTTGCGAGGAAGACCTTGTTTCTCAAAGGTCAGGATGACGTAACTTCAATTGAGTTCTTTTCGTCAACCAGGACAGGAACATTATGCGTTTCATAGCAACAACGCCGTCGCCTTTAAGTCATTCAAGAAACTATTTCTTTCTCAATTCTAGACGATAGTCCTCGGAGAGGACTCAACGGATGGTGTTGAGCGTGCGGTGAGGAACCGCCGACACTTTCACATCGACGATTGTTGTGAGCTTGCGTAATTCTTCACTATAGATATTTGTGTCCACCTCAACGAGAAGGTCTTTCGAGTGTAGCTTTTTGGCCTTTATAAGATAACCCGATAAGGTGTGCCAGTACCTGTGACACGAAATGTAGATAGCTTTGCAACTGGCTTTTGTTCATCCAGAGAATGTACAACAAAAAACTTAGTGATTTCATTTAATGTGTTTACGTATTGGCTCATAACTGCGCCTTTTCCAGGGCTTCCTGATGGGTTTAGAAGGAGGAAGTGCCATAAGAGGCTGCGCGTTAAAATCCTCAGTTTACTGCACCATGGAGCCCAGCAGGATTAGATAACGCACCATACGGAAAGGGCTTTTTTGGAGACGTTACTCTAACAGTGCTGCTGGGGCACTATAACCAAGTGTAGATCTGTACTGAGGGTATCTATTGGTTAAGCACATAAAATAGAGTAGCAAGAAAAAGACAAGGACAAAAAGCAAAGAGGACAAGCGCTTGTCCTGTTTACTTCTTGTCCTCGTCGTATTTTTGCGCTATTTGATATGCTGAACTAAGATGAACCAAATAGCCCAACAGTGCATCCTACTAGAGGGCATCTATCACCACCCAGGGTTATCCCTTGCCGTCAAAGAGAACGAAAGCGGAAAGGAGGGCATGAAAAAAAGAAAAGCAGAGGTTGGAAAGGAAAGCAAAAACGAATGACTGAATATTTTTGTTCTATACTCCAGCTCCGCCGGGCTATTGCAGGAGGTGTCTGAATCGGGGGAGGGGGGGGATCACAATTCATTATAGAATAAGACGAGAAAAACATTAAACACCGTAAAATAAGATCAACCACTGTCAACCGCAATATAGAAACTCGTCTAGAGGTAATGAATGGATGGTAACGGGTAGCAGACTCTAATGTTTGATTGATCTAGGGAAGAAACTGCATTTAAACAAGCAAGTACGTGCATAAAACGGGTGCAATGTTTAGGTCATGGGGGCTCCTTTGATGAGGCTTAGTGAGAACCTTAAGTATGTGTCTGATGAGGTGGGGCCAAGTGGGGCCGAGCCAGGACACTAGCCTACAAGAAGCAAATGCCGAATCGGTATATTGGCTCGCCCAGGGGTCCCCGAAGGGTCCAAACATACCCATGGCTCAGATCGCAACCCTTCAGTTCCTAAAGTATGTAGCCACAACGTTCCTTTTCATTTCGTCGTAAGGAAGCCTTATCGACGCAGTCAAGGTGATTCTCGAACATGCGCCACCATTAGTCCAATGGAACCGACGGTCTTCCAATCTGTTCAAGAAATTGAAAGAGTGGGGGCAGCGTTGCGTATTTCATTTTGAATTCCTATAGTACGCGCTGTAAAGACAATAAAGATTACTCACTTAGCCTTTTCGCTAAACCCGTTATGTAGCCGAACATGTACGGAAAGAACGTCGAAGGAGTGTACATCTTTCATCGTCTTCTTTATTTATTTACTCATTCCACTTCTTCCTTTCAAACACAAAAAAAGAAAGACGTTTACAACACCCTGTAATGCCGAATCAGAGTGCAGCCCTTGAGGAGGAGGAGGAGGCAAGGGTACTCAGGTAGGGTATACCCATCCTCCCTCCTCCTCAGCTCCTCATCCTCCCCGGCTACTCCTCCTCCCCCTCCTCCCTTTCTCATGCTCCTCCTCCTTCTCCTTCACCCTCCTCCTCTCC
Source organism: Ixodes ricinus (assembly GCA_037355805.1). NCBI lineage: Eukaryota > Metazoa > Arthropoda > Arachnida > Ixodida > Ixodidae > Ixodes > Ixodes ricinus. Next base: position 42,201 of record JAZHYW010002165.1, read on the forward strand.
TCCCTCCTCCTATCCTCCTCCTCTCCTCCTCTCCTCCTCATCTCTTCTCCTCCTCTTCCATTCCTCCTCTTCCCACTCCTCGTCCCTCCTCCCCTCCTCCCGCCTCCTCCTCCCGCGCGTTGCCTTATGGGAAATGTCCCATAATGCACCACGCCTCCTTTCCTCCTCCTCACCTCCCCTAGTCTCTCCTCCTCCTCCTTTCCTCCCTCTCTCTCTCCTCTCCTTCCCTCCTCGCACGTTGCATCATGGGAAGTGTACCATCATGCACCGCGCGGGACACTCGTGACGTCACACGTGACGTCACGAGTGACGTCATCGAGGGTCTCGCGTGGTGCATTATGGGACATTTCATGGTGCAACGCGCGGTTACGCCGACGACGACGGCGACGCCGACGCCGCTCAAGCCGGAAACGGGTGCCTAAGAGCTGCGCTCTAATAGCAAGAAAGACAGGTGATAACTGACAATTTATACTTATTGAGCGATTCCAACCTAAAGATTATGCTACGCACACACACACACACACACACTCATCTCCCCGTCACAAATAGAGCCAAACGTGACGCTGCGTTAACACGAAGCGAGAAATTATCTCTTCATAAGCTGTTGCTTGCAGGTATAAGTGAGTCATGCGAGCACACAGTGATGTCAACGTGGACCAGGGCAGCGTCACCGCCAACGCCACACGATAATGAGTCAGTTCCAAACCCCCTAGCCAGGTGAGCGATCCAGCTCCCAAACACGCCACTCGCATCCTTAAATTTTCCACTTTACATTGTCAAAATCTTACCAAACTCGCGCCTTTCTTCGACCCTACCCATCCCATGTCATACAATTACAATATAGCTAGCGAATTTCCCAATCAAATTCTTTCCAACCTCTGGCAACAACTTATCACGTCAATAATACAAAGTACTATGACCCGTATAGCAATACGATGAAAATAAATCACCACCAGACCATCTGCACTCGAGGATGAACGTCGCCCGCACAAACGGTCACCCATCACCTCACACGAAGCAATACAGCATGCATAACACCCCACCAGCACTACAAACAGGTACTAAAACCACCCGTTTTGACCTAATCTGCAGAGGCCTTCGCAATAAACGCACACCACCTGCACCAAGAGATGGCAATTACCGGTAAGCACGCAAACATTCTTGTGCTGGTAAAAACTAACGGTGACCACATACTGCTGGTCTACGGCATGATACACAGCTCACCATATAACTACGTCGCACGGGCACGCAGGAAGAAACCGTCACCTCCCCATGGTGGTCACCTACGTTAAGAAAGACCTCCCCACTATACAAAAGCAGACAGAACACATTATCATTTCTCACATTTAGGAATACGTAGTTACTAGCACGCTCGCCGGAGGCCAAAAGCTCTAGGCCATCAAAGGCTTTTGGACTCGCAACCAAGTCAGCATAGCATCTCCAGAAATGACATGTTCCTGGTGTCAAACAAAACGAGACACGACGTTTTTGAGAGAAGACTTGAATATGCACAACCATTCTGGGGTTCTAAGGCAAAACAACTATTCTAGGATCGCAAACTTCATACATTCGCGGTCCTCCACCACTTTATCCTCATGAATGATACTGCATATATCCCAATCGACAAGGAACTACTAAGGAACTAATACACGACACCATATTTCGCGTGGACCCGCGGCCTGCTCCTTGCGACATGCGAAAATACGTCCGGCACTATAGGAAGCGACAACCACATCCTCGAGAATCGCATAAGAGGCCACAACCGTATCCTTCTTCGGTGAAGGGAACCATTAACGCCACACGTATCACGAGCTGCCACAAAGCCCGTAGAGAGGTCACTGACAAGGACATCAGCCACCTTTCGACGAAGGAGAGGAGCTACCACATTGTACATACGATTGGTAAACATATCAAGCATATCAGTCGCACCAACGACCACCCACAGCTGGATCTACACCTCGTGAGAATGCGGATCAAACTACCCGGCATGATAAGACGATGGCGCCGTAATAAACACAAAGGCGATTTACAACCTCGCATCTCTGACCTGACACAATGAAAGCCGGGAATGCCTCAAAGAGCTGGACATAAAGAAGTAGCTCAAAATCTGCCGTACCGATGGTTAGCCTTATGCAGCTCGCGGATGACATCTCTACCGCGCCCTCCTAAAGCAAACCAAACCCCGCTACACCCAATAGAAGCTCCATCATACCTGACAGGTTATCACTTACGACCACATCAAGGAAATCTGAAATACATTTTAGCCGCCCACCCAAAACCCCTCGAGGAAAATCGACTACTCTGATTGAGGACCCACAGATAAATACATTGCCATAATTCCAACTTTTCGCGCACAGAACTCAACATTGGCCCCTGTACAGCTGAAGCAGAACACAGCATCGGAACCTAAAAGATTAACACACGGCATGCACCACAACCTGGCCTGCAAAAAAGACGAATCGCTCGAACAAATTAGCCAGGTATGAACTACGGGAAATCGCAGCGACACGGAAAACAGATCACGTGGTCCTCCTTCCCAAACCTGGCAACCCTTCCGTATACACCAGCCAAACTCAGACATATTTCCATGGCATCCTGCATGGCCAAGCTATTGAATAAAAGGTGGTCCTGACACGCCTGGAATGGCATCTGGAAAACACCCAACAGTTCGCCCCACTCTTGTCGGCTTCCGCAGAAACTTCACTACACAGGACGTCGCAAAAGGCATCCGGGAGGAGGTCTACGACACACCTAGTACTTCAGAGGAGTATATGTTAAAAAAGCATTGACAATGTCCCTCAAAAAGCAATCCTCTCAACCACCATAATACACAACCTGACTTCGGCGTGTTTAAATATATCCAAAATTTTACCTCGCATAGGACAATTTGTTTCGTTGATCCCCATGGGCAATCGTCCAACCCTTTCTCCCTCGCTAGAGGTACACCACAGAATCCGTCCTTTCAGCCTCCCTCTTCACTTGGTGATGAAGATCCCCCTTCCCCCAAGCTATAATAAGTTCCACAGCACAGCCATGCCATTCACGAGGTAACATTACCCTCTGCAGCACAACAGGCAGCACAGACGTGCTGGATGAGATGCCCCAAAGAGGGCTGGGCATCACACATAAACACGTGCAGTCCATCTTCCTTCAGTGCGCTCCAGAGCAAACGGAGTTCAAAGTCGTTCTCAACTACCATCACAAGACCGCCTACAAATATAAAAGTCATATCCCTCCCATCAATTTGCTACCCATCCACCGCAAACGACACATCCGCATACTCGGATTCATCTTGCAACATGACGGCCGCAGTATGGAGTGGATTACTAACGGAGACAGACAGGTTCATCAAAATCACTCCATGCTTACCGAGTCACTCGTCATAACCACGGCATGAAGGAACATGAGCTGCAAAAACTTGTCAAACCCACTGTGTACGAACTCATCAACTCACCAAAACGCGAATTGTAAGAGTAGAAACAGCACTATGCAAATGTCTACAAACCGAGGGGTCTCTAACTGCGCACCAAATACAGTGATCGCGGATGTCGCTCTCCGCAATACACCAGCTTCATCTCCTTATTACTTCATAACAAGGCAGGGTCATAATTGCAAGTCTTGGTTAACCCACAGAGCACCTCTACCCCATCCCCGCAAGTCCTCCTCCAAGGGGCACCATACCCCGCGTCACCGTACAACTCATAAAAAAATACGGGCTCAAACACCAACCAAGACAGGTCTCAGACTTGGCGCAACTACCTAAGCGAGGCATCGCACGACACGCACTACACTCACGCCAGGCACACGGACCACACCACAAAGACTGCATTAGTGGGATCACGAGGCTATGTCATGCGCCTTCACCGAACGACCTCTCCCCCACTACTGCCGAGGCGCAAGCAATAGCGCAAGACAACCTCCTGCGCCAACACTCCACCTACACAATCACTATGCGCACAGACTGCCAAAGTGCCATGCGTGCCTTCGACGAAAACGCACCCGACCACCTTCGGGGTGGTGGGGTATGTTATGGCAGTATCTCCTCCAGGTCCTCCTGAAGTGGATACCGGGCCATCAGGTTATTGAGGGCAATGAACGACCACATGCTCTCGCTCTCGACTAACCCTCCAACCTGACTCGACATCTATGGAACCAAAGAGGAGCTCGCCAACCACCATTAGACTCGAAGCTCAAGACTGTAAGCTATCCGCATGGACAGCTGATAGCTTTCCTCACCATCCCACATTCTCTTACGTCATGACACCACTGACAATTGCCAAGCTCAAACGCACTCCTTACCTTGTGACAGGTTCAACCACTAGAAGCATAAAGGTAATGCCAAGTCTGCGGAGAGTACCTAGATAATGAACACACCTATTGAAGAAGCCCTAAAGCCACCGATTAAAGAATAGTGCATTCCCTCTATGTCTCAAGAGAAGGCACAAATAGTCTAGAAAACCATGGATCAGTCGTCACCTTTATAAGCAAATTATAGAACGAAATAAATTATTTTACAAGTTTATCCGATCAAAATAGCGGACAATCTTAACTGAATATAAACAAAAAAGAAATAAATAAACGCAGATCTCGAAAAAGCACGGAGAGAATACCATAAGAACAAGTTCATTTCCGTATAGGACGACTCAAAAAATTTGGAAGGAAATGGGAAGGCTGATTGGTAAATCCAGCAGCAAGATCCCCAGTACACTTATTTTTAAAGGTCGTCAGTATAGAAATAATTCACTAGCGGAAAAATTGATCTCATTTTTTAGGCTTCGGCGCTGAGATCAGCGGATTCGATCCATGATATATACTCTTCCTACAGCCTCAAATTCTATATTTCTGATCCCGTGCAGCGAAAGTGAAATATTTGTCTTTCTGAGATCCTTACGGAATAATACTGCGGCAGGAGACGATAATATCAAAGCTGGAACAATCAAAGCTGTCGCGGATTTATTGTGTTCCCCTTCACTACATATCTGCATTAATGCTTTGGTTAGAGGAGCTTTTTTAGATGGCATGAAAATTGGCAGAGTAGCTATACTACACAAAGAAGGCATTCTTGACGGCATCAATAATTACAGGCACATATTGGTCCTTCCACTATTTTCAAAGGTACTTGAACATGTGGTAAAAAACACGGATGAGTAAATTCCTTGATTAACAACGTGTATTTGTAAAATAACAATACAAATTTCAGAGGACCAAATCTACAGAAATGGCTCTAGTAAATAGTAAAGAGTAGTTGTTAAATAATTTTGAAATGGAAAAATTCACTGCTGGAGTATATCTTGACTTTAAAAAGTCATTCAACTCAATAAAACACACTATCCTGTTTTCTAAACTCTCTTTGGAATCCGAGGTGAGGTGCTAGAACTGATCCGTAGCTATATATTGAATAGAGTGCAGTATACTTGAATAAATGACTACCGATTCATGCCTGAACTAATCACGTATAGGGTTCCGCAGGGATCTATTCAGGGACAATTGTTCTTTATGATCTATACTAATGATATTGTAAGCATCCCACAAACTCCAGATATAATTTTATATGCGGATGATGCGAGCTCGTCTTTTCGGATAATCATTTGCGTGACCTTGAAACAGCGGCCAACATGTGGCCAAGGGAGCTGTATTCCTGGCTGGGATAAAATCAGCTACAATTAAACGTGAGCAAAACCAAATATATAATTTTCAAGTCACGAAATAAACTTGATGACTGTAATATTATATTTAAGTTTTGAAAACAGTGTGATTGAATTTGAACGAGTCTCCACTTATAAATTTATGAGTTCTTTTTGAAGTAAGCTTATCATCAACACCCCATGCAAATAAGGTTCATAAGAACATTTCTCGATCCATTGGCATCTAATACAAAGTTAGATCTTTGATTCCAAGTTGGTTAAAATGCAAATTGTATTACTCTTTAGTGAATTTTTATCTTCATTGCTGTTTATTAGTCTAGGGTTTGCCAACTAAGACACACCTCCAAAGGCTTTTTTCATGCGAAACTTGCAATACGCTGCATGGCAAATCTAAATTTCATAGACCATACTGCCCCGTGGTGTCTAAGGCCCAATTTGATGAACGTTAACGAAAGTTATCATCTAAAACATTGTATTTACATACGGAACGACATAATTAACGACCAAACGACTTTTTTTAGGCATACCTTGTGGAGACCCTCTCCTGGCTCCCCGTTTACTTGGTGACCTTCCCAAGCCTCCGCCGCCGCCCTGTCAGGCCGTTCCTCCGTTCCCCGTGACCTTCCGGCTCTCCCGTCGCCGTCCTGTCGTGGAATGTCCGAGACTCCCTCCGGGAGGAACATGGGCCAGCGCCCCAGCTCGCCCAGCGCTGACGTCGGAGGGTCGGCTCGCCAGCAAGGTTCCCGATTGGACGGTCGGCGGGACAAGGGTTTGGAAAGGCCTTAAAGGGGAACGGAGACAAAGGAAGGCTCTCTCTGCGCCGAGCTTCACCAGGGGCCGGTCACCCGGAGAGGTCATCGGGACGACAGCGACGAGCGGCTCTTTCAACGACGTGAGTTTCAGCAAACACTGTTCTGAAAAAAGCACACTGCGCGGGCGACTTCTTGGGGGAGCGAGCGAGCGGCGACCGCATCGGAGCGTCAGATTAAGTGACGACCCACATAATTTGGCGCCCACGTGGGAGCCCGATCGTTTGGCCGTTGCTTTCAGCTTCTCCTGAGGGGGTCACGCACCTTGTGTTTCGCGGATTTTGGAGGGTAGCGTGCTCTGATTTGGCAAATCGTGTTCGAGTTGGTAGAAACCGACAATAATCGACACCAGGTCGACCACCGGAGCGAATAAGTACGGTTCGTCGGAGGACGGGCCTGGACGTGATAGCGGGAGGCTGCTCCACTAGCGGAGACTCAGGTTCACGCACGCCCCGGAGTCTGGAGACTTCGACCCCCAGCTCCACCAGTGGTGGAAGGCGTGCTAGACGCCGCGTGAACTGGATGCGTGCGATGATCGCGGATGATGTACGCGATGTCGCGGCAGATGGGGACGGCCCCAAGCATCGCGAGTGCCGCGCCTTTGCCGATACCCGCCCGCGGTTGAACGTGCC
>JAZHYW010002166.1:0-28297 GCA_037355805.1 Ixodes ricinus
ACTCAAAGTTAAAAATGAAGTAGAGGCAGAATGCAACCACGACTGACTCAGCAGGCGACGCGTTTTGAGGTCTCCCTCCAGTGCCACATAGCTGGGCACCTAAGGATTAATTAGGCTTGAGCTGGCAGCCACCGGGTACATTGCACTGCCTGCCTGGAACCAAAAAATGTGGAAATCATAGTGATATGAAAATGAAACTTATCATCCCCAATTTAAAGAACTTGTGAAAAAATATTATATTTTTCTAAGACGCATTTGGAGCATTTGATAGGCCACTGATACCGGCATTGAAAAGCATAAACCATACTTAACAGAATTGACTAGTTTAACTGTTGACTAACCACCATTGACTAAAATTATCACATGGCGGGTGGTAATCGTAGATTAGTAAGCACTTTGTATTCACCGGTCATGTTTAAATATGTCCCCCGATTTACTTAGGTGAATAACAAATTTTATTCAAAGGGGTGCAACTACTGTAGCGGGTTAGTATTGACAAGTGCTGATTGTTGAGCGAGTTGGTATTGAACATGAAAAAAAAACATGATTGCGCTTTAAGATAAGGACGGAGGAAGAACATACACCACAGAGCGCTACACCACATTAGCTACTCAGCACCACAGCCGACTCCCTTGACCGCCAACCCTAACAGCCGAACTTCGGCAACTATGTAAATATTTTTGCCGAAGTGCTTCGCCTGATGAAAATTGAATGTATGTTTTATTTCGACATGAGAAGGACAGCACACCAGGACGAAAACACAGAAAAAGACACACTCAAGCGCCTTGTGTGTCTTACTCTAATTTATTTACTCGACGTATGCCCTCAATTTTCTCTGGAAAATGAACGAACACCACACACACAAAGAAAACATAAAAATCAAGAGCCTCATTTCAACTGCCGAAATGCGAAAAAGAACATCAAAATGAAATATCTGACTACGCTTTCCTGCAGTAAACTGTGTTAAGAACTGTCACGAGATGCGTCCAAGGTAGCAGGCATCCAGTACCCTTGGCGGAATCAGCCAACAAAGTTGACGCAGGACGAAAGAAATATATTCAGTGAACTTCAAATAATGCAAACTTAAGCCATCTAACTCACCTACTGAGTGATCCGTCTTTTAGAAATGCCTGATCACACGCAAAGAAAATGCCAAGACAACAATATACTTGCTAGTCTCTCTGCCGTCAATAACTTAATGACCTTATTCCGTAATATACTACAATAAATATTTGCGAAGTGCACGAATAATTTCTAAATGTCAAACTTAGGCAAAAATGTAAATATTTTGCCGAAGTTATTTACCAGATTAAAACTGAATGTATATTTTATTTAGACATGAAGAACAGCACACAAGTACGAAAAACAAAAAAAAACACGAAAAAGACACACGCAAGCGTCTTCTGTGTCTTACTCCAATTTATTTACTCGAAGTATGCCATCAATTTTCTCTCCGAAATGAACGAACAGCACACACACAAAGTAAACATAAAAATCAAGAGCCCCATTTCAAGTGCACAAATGTGAACAAGAAAATCAAAATCAAATATCGTACTACACTTACCTGCAGTGAACAGTGTTAGGAACTGTCACGAGATGAGTCCAAGGTAGCAGGCATCCAGTCCCCTCGACGTAATCACCCTACAACGTTGACGCAGGGCGAAAGAAATATATTCAATAAACTTCAAATAATGCAAACGTGAGCCATTATCTAACTCGCCTACTGAATGATCAGACTTTTAGAAATGCCTGGTCACAAGGAAAGAAAATGCCAAGACAACAATATAATTGCTAGTCTCGCTGCCGGTAACAACTTCATGACTTCATGACCTTATTCCGTAATGTAGTACTATTAATATTTGTGAAGCGCACGAATAATTAGCTCAGACATTTATATTCGGTAGCTCAAGGTAATGTGACGTTTTACAAAAACTGTTTATTGAACCTCGTTAAATTAAAAAACAAAACAGAAAACATTGATTCTACAAATTAGGGCTTAACACTGACTTTTACAAATATCAACAACGTTGAGAATTAATCACGCCGGTTGGCCGATGCCGCCAATGAACGCCTGATCGACTCCTGCTCTGCGAAAAACAACAATCTTATGAGGTTTTCAAATATTTTATCATATCCTCAATTTAACGTCGGACGCGACACGCCAACGACCCCAAAAAGAGAAAACCTCCTACCCCCTCCCGCTCTAAAAGCGCATTCACACCGGCGATGTAAGCAGTCGAGCGATGCGACTAGATCGCATCGCAAAATAATTAGATGGTCACACTGGCGTGCGCGATGAGCGAGTCCAACGCCTTCGTCGGCGAGTCTTTCTCGAAAACTCTCGCTCCGAACGCCGTTGATTGGCTCAGCCGCTCCGCGACTAAATCGCATCGCACAAAGTCGGGTCAGCAAGCGACTGCTCAAATCGCGTCGCTTTTTGCCCGCGATGGTCGCTTTTGCGATGAAAGTGATCGCGCGACTAGATCGCATCGCCGGTGTGAACGCGCCTTAAACGTAGGCGACCCCCGATTCACAAGGCGTCTTGTCGCCCGGCCGCCCGGCTCCAGGCTCGCCGGGCCGCCGCTCTCTCCCCTTCCTCCACCCGCACACACATACACCGGAAAAAGCTCCTGGCTACGCCACTGGTTAGCGTATGTCAATCTTCTAAATATGCGCTAGTGCAAGCGACAGTCATTCTAGTTCTTGCTTTTTACGAACTTCGATGGTCTAAACCGTGTCTGCGTTCGCGCCACACAATAATTTCATCGAACGCTCGACGCCTTCAAACATGAAAACATGTCCGCCACCCCTTTGTCTAGGGAAGACGGGAAGTCGCCTTCCCGGGGCCGTCATAACCGAAGCCAAGTGTCGCCCGGGCAGAACATTTTCCTACCTGCATACGGTGCACACGACTTGGATCTTCGACTGAAGTCAATGCAGCGCTCTCGGTGACTTCGTAAGAAGAGACTGAGCCGAACAGAACAATAAAGAACGTTCCTGCGCTGGGACGCCTCCGTCGAACGTTCGAGAAGAAAGACCGTTATGACCGGAGGAGGAGCGTCGGCGGGGAACGCGCTCGGCACCGGGCAGGCGCTCGCCCACGCATGCGCGAAGAATGACGTGTCATACGAGGAGACCAATTAGCGAACTCGTTTGCGCCTTTCCACAGCCAATCGCAGCGCCCAGGCTCTGGCAGCGCCCAAACAGGTGCACCCTCTGGGAGGTAATATTTACCTCGTTGCTGCTCCTTCGCGGCGAACTTCACCCTGTAGCAACGCATTGCTAGTGTCTGCTGCGCCTGAGGAGGTAGTAAGCGGAGAGCTTCCCCCTGGCCGGGAGGAGGGTGGTAAAGGTGGCCTGTTACCTCCTTTCCGCCCCCTTTTTCTAAGAGGGTAGGCATCTCTTTTCAAACATTCAAGGTTTCTTGGCAGTGTTTCAGACACCGAGCTGGACACTGCGAGCTACAAATGAGTGGCACACACATCTCACAAGAGTAAGTGATAGAATTGTTGCTTTCAGTTTCTGGTTCACACCATTGTTGGTCCCAATCATGACGGCCGCATTATCTGTTCCTATGCCTCGCATATTTTTGAGGTCCAGAGGCCTCAAAGGCCAGAGGCCAGAGGTTGCACAGGCCTTTAAAAAATTATTGAATCAAAAGTTAAGATATACAGAAAACCTCTAGAGGTAAGTCAAATAGGATCAGATAAACCTGTAAGTGATAATCACATAGTCATATTTAAGCGGATGGTTATATTTTTCGTTCTAACCCCGTTAAAAATTCCCAATAAGTTCCAATTGAAATTTTCTTATTGGTACCAATTGGGTTTTGGAACCCCAGTTGGTCACTGCCAATGGGAACCAACGGGAATCACTTGCAACCGATTCAGTATCCAACTGGAAAAATAATTACAATTGGTGAAACTCATTGGCCAGTGTGCTTCCAGTTGGAACCCACTAAAACCAATAGGCCCCAGTTAAAACCAGTGGGAATTCCAATTGGACCTAATGGAAATTTTCAACTGGGAACTGGCTAGATTTTGGCGAGCGCTTCAAAATCAGCTGTCGAAGAGCGCGAAACATCTCCAGAGATCCGGCTGAACCGGCGCGGTCTTGACGTCATCACGCCTCGGAGGGCCAAGCGTACCGTAGTTATGAGTCTTGCCACTTGGTGGCGTCAACGTATTACAACCTCGCTTTGTCGAAGTACTCGAGGGCTGTAGCATATCGCGGAGCCGGCGGAGCGGCGGAGCTGCCTCGAGTGAACGGTCGCTGACCAACGCGGCGAGTGCGGTGGGTATGATGACATTAATAAGGACGAAGACGCCGCCACGCCACCACATCACCAGTGGCCATGATGGCTGAGAAGCGGTTCGGCCTAGAGTCGTATTTGTACGACCCGTCTGTTTTGTCTTCGTCGTCCACAACAGGTAACAGAACTTATTCACGAAGCGATCTTGCAGCAAACCTAAGAGATCCGTATTCACGAAGCGAAATTATCGCACGTTTTTCGTACGCTACGACGAAATCGTACGACCACGCCTACGACAGCTACAGAGCTTTACGCACTTTTTATGATCAAACCTACATCGCCGGCAACATCGCTCACTTACGTCGTCGCGACGACCAGCGTATCTACATTTTATGTGCACTCTGTGTGCGTCCCAACGAGAGAAAAGAAAGGAAAAAAGGTACTTGAAATTGAACGCCGCGGCGGAGACAAACGCTAGAACCGCGGATACCTGAAAAGGCTTCAACAGCAACGATCCCACCGACCAAGCGACCACCAAAGACATTAGGCTTAGCAAAATACTTCGGCGAGCCGCGCCAATACCATCTGCACACGACCGGCTGGCTTGATGAATGGAATACGCTTACGCGACATTTGTGGACCCTTCTCGTATGAATAGTTTGAACTCTGACCTCTATTTTGGGGTAAGAAGGCCAGTCTTTACCCTCGCCATACCTAGCTTGTTTTCAGATGCAGCGGTGACGGAACGCTCTCGTCGAAAAGGAACATTCTCCTTGATTCAATCTTCTTTTTGTGTTATAGAGCTAAAATTAACGCTATATGGATTGCCTTCGTAACATGGGTACGTACACGTTTTTTTAGATATCCATTTCATGCCGACTTGATGCTACGCCAACACATGTCAGGTTAGAGCAGTTTTTGGGAGCGAGTCAATGCCGGTCCAATCTTTCTCTGCCGAGCGTCACGTCAGCATCGAGTTTCGATTGTCTAAAGGCCCAGCGGTTTATAAAATCGGTTGTAAAAGATCGTTCCCGAGGCGGTGACCAAGAGTGCGGTGCCAGTGCGGTTCCGCTCCCAGTGCGAACAGGTATTTACGTAGATATTGCTGACACCCTTTTACTTCAAACGTATCTTCCTGTACGTTGGCTCTCTCCCGCATTCCTGAAGCCACGAAACACGTCGCAGCGATTTGTTTACATGCGCGTCGCTTGTCAGAGCCGTACGGGCCGTCTCTTTTTAGCAACGATGGTAGTTGTGTTGACTTCTTAGCGATCCAGTTCGTTATCAGTTGCTGTCGACCAAGGCGGCTATCCCGTCATCAGGAAAGGTGGGCATTCGCGCCCGTTTAAATAGACATTTCGTAGCGTGAATATTACATCGCACGTACACAATCACCAAACCACCCCAAACAAACCTTGCCGGTAAGAAAACCCGATACTGGAACGAACGGTGGCCAACTCTGCTGTTACTTTCTTTACCAAAGCGCCTCGGTACTACGTTCAGGCTTAAGTAATATTTATGAGTCACCATACTTCCCGCTGTGGCGCTGCTCTTACGGACAGGTTGTCATGACGACGTTCCATCGAAACTTCACAGATATCCACGAGGTGGATTTTGGTAATCGTTTTATTTAGTTTAAAATACGTTTTCTCGCGTTATCCTGCGGAATGTTGGTACTGATGAAGTCCTCGTTTAACCCTCTTCATTCTCAACCACAGAGAATTGCACTGCTGAAGTTCTGCGAGGCACCAAATGTGGACGTGACGCTGCACTTCCTCTCACTGTAGTAAACAATTATTACACCAAGCAGCTTGGCGACGCTTCTTGAGTGGATTCGTCCAAGGTAAGGCTGAAAGGATCGCGCTGCCAAGGTCCCCAAGTGCAAATCAGTCCAGCTGGAACCAGCTGGGAATGGATTATGGAACTGGAAACTACTTCCAGCTGCAACGAAATCCAGCTGGAAACAGCTTCATTTCCAGCTGGAAATGGAGCTGTTTCCGACTGAAACGGAACTGTTTCCAACTGGAAATGGAGTGGTTCCAGTTAGGAATTAGTGCAGGTTCCAGCTAGAAAGGGAGCTAGTTTTAGCTGGAAACTAGGACATTTTCAGCAGAAATGTCCACAAGTATTTATCAATTATACTTTAGCATGAGCTAGAACCAATAAAGTGATTCCCAGTTTAATGTGAAGAAACTACTTCAAAACCACATTGGCACTGCACCTACAATTAATTGTCATCAGTGTTGCATAACCAAACTCAGAATATGCACTCAAGACATTCTGCATTCCCTTTCATGTTTATTCCACATCCCTTCAGTGTACATTGCACTAGTAGGAATCCTTGAGGTCCCTCCTGAGGTCCTAAATCTTCTCTCCCAGGATTTTAGGGGCGTCCTCGTAGAGGTGTGAAACCGCTACAGATCTGGTTTCTCCCCACCACTAAAGCGTGGCTGCAAAAACAATTTAAAGTAAATCAAGTTTTACACTAAATAAGATCCCAGCTGGAAATAGTGTTTAAAAAAAGAAATGCACCTACCACAAACAATCTCGACCTTTTCTGGGGTCAGCTGCTTTCTGCCGGTCTGACCTGATGCCCTCTTGGTAGGTCCGCAGTTACCACTAACACTCCTCTGCATGAGGGTGTAACTTCCCCAGACTGACACACCAGCATCTTTGATAGCAATCCGTTCTCTCCTGTTTAACTTTTTTTTTTTTGCTCCCGTGATGTGATCAATCCCGTCTTTCGAACTGAAAAGTATTAGAGGAAATAGGAGAGAGCAGGCAGTAATTGCCAACTGTAGAAAGACTACTTCCATCCTGTAATATTTTGACAGTTGACTCAAATTTTCCTATCAGTGTGATGTGGCAACATACGAGTAGCCCTAACGTTTTCAAGACTCGGGCACTAGCTACAACGAAACTTAATTTACCCCACCTAAAATGTTACTTGAAAATATTGGAACAATCTTATCAATCAGCAATAAAATTCTATGCTTGGTTATTGTCAAAGTCTGAGGCATGTATATTGAATGCTAGATTATAACTTCATGTTCATGCAGACCCAGGTGATGGCACTAATGAACATGTGCAAATATAGTAACCACTTGAAATACATGTAGAAATATAGGACAGAAAAGACAGAGAGGAAAATATTTCTGGTAAGGGTCCATTCTAGAGTTGCTTAAACGAATACTGAAGGTGCAAACAATAAACATTAAAGCATTATGATGAAAGGCACTTCAAGTAACAATGAAGAGGCACAAGTTTACTTTCAGACAGGTTCAGTACTTTATGACCTTTTTGGGGTAAAATGTCTGATTTATGTTGTGACGTTTGTCCAGCATACTTCATGGTCAGTTTTGTCTACCCAGCTCCAAAATTAGGGATGACAGCTTGCTGATCTCTACTGTAAATGGCCTCAGGTTTGATTTGAACCAAGATTCAAAGTTCAGCTAGAGTCTTGAAAATTAATACCTTATGTTTCAGTAGGTCTAATAACCAGCATATTGTCATACAAATTCAGTCAAGTTGTCCTTTAAAAGAAAATAAAAGGGTTATTAATCTAATAGTTTATGCATCTGAACCAGAAACAGATACATGTCAGAATTATATGAAGTCGTATGAGGTTGTAGACTTACACGCCTGTCACTCAGAAAGAGAAATTCGCTGGTAGTGCCTCTGGATGTGTTGGCTCCTCTGGCTGGGGTTGTGCCTCTGGCTGGGGTTGTGTCTCCGGCAGAAGTTGTGCCTCCGGCTGGGGCTGTGCCTCCGGCTGTAGGCGCACTTCTGGCTGTGAAGGTCCCCCTAGCTGTCGCGGTGCCAATACCTGTAAATGTCTCTCTGGCTGCAGAGACGCCACTGGCTGTAGGTATGCCGTCTCTAAATTAACAAAGGAAAAGGAACATACTTTTTTATACAATTAGAACAGCAAATAGAACAGGCACGGCCTAAAAATGCACTATCAATGCTCACTCAAAGCCCTCAGATGTATAACTCAGTACAATATACCGGGTATCCGCAAGAAATCCAAACCCTGTTTTTCGCACCGCAAAAATAAACTAGACATCGTGCAGACGCAAAATCAACTGCTGCATATGCGTCGCCAGCAAAGAGGCTTAGTACAGCGTCCCTTCCTAAATGAAAACAGTTTTTTATTTCTAACTTTTTATTCCGGTAATGGCAAGTGTTGAAAGTTTGGCAACTTCCTCAAACAGATGGGGCTACATTCTGACGGAGTTTGAGCTCTCCGCAATGCCTAGTTTATTTTTGCGGTGCGAAAAACAGGATTCAGATTTCTCGCGGACACCCGGTTATCATTGCCATTGTTGATGTCCACGGGCCTTCCGAACCTGGCAGGAGCATTCGTCCTGTTGGTGCTTCGTGCGCGATGAGGTTACTTTACAAAATAATATACCAATATAGCGCATGCTTAATTAATAATCATTATTAGGTATACCTTGCTCACGGTCTATAATCTTTTCCAAGACGGGCTGCACTGTAAAATAGAAAGGTATTTGCATTTGTTTGTACAAAACAATTCCCCATATTATACAATGAAGAGTGGCTGAGTTGCATCTCACCATAAACATTGCCTACTACTGGGTATCAAGAGCCACTTGTAAGCTTACATGCAAAAATCTTCCCATCCAACTTCTTTTGAAGGTATGCAATCTGCTCGCGCAATGTTGCTTTTTTTCCGACTGCATGAACCGGATTTGCCAAAGTCGGCATCCTTCTTAGCCAGCTTCACTTGCATGCGGGCCTCAGCACCTGGCACAACATTGTCGTTATTGTATGAATCAGACGTTTGAACAATGGGTCTTGGCTTATTTTGCTGTAATCAAGATTAAAAGAATTGCCATCAAAAAGAACAAAATAATATTACAATACAAAATGCTACAAAAAAATTTTTTTACCGCAAAAATAAATTAGGCATTGCCGAACGCTCATTCTCCGCCCAAAGGTAGAGCTAGAGGTCACAACCAGATGCCAAACTTTCAGCCGGATCCGATACCTTATTCAAAAGTTATAAGTTATTTTCTGAAAATTTCAATGGGAAAATGGAGCCCATTTTAGCCCATTTTCGGTTTCCGGTGCCCTATGAGCCCCATGTAGTCGAAAACTCCGTCGGCCGCCATTTTCCCAATGAAATTTTCAGAAAATCACTTATAACTTTTGAATAAGGTATCGGACCGGGATGAAACTTTGGCATCTGATTGTACCTCTAGTGCTACCTTTGGACGGAGAATGAGCGCTTGGTAATGCCTAGTTCATTTTTGCCGTAAAAAAAACCTGTAATATTTTTTGTTACACCCTGTATATCTTTGCTACTTTGGCTCTATAGCTCTTAGTAGCACAATATTACAACTGCTTAATTCAGACGCTTTTGAAGTTGACTTCATTATCTTCTTTGCATGTGTCAGGTGCTGGCTTAGATTTGAATCAAACTGGCGCTTCCTTGCCAATGCCTCATTGTTTTTTTCTTTCGGTCCTTTTAGAATAAGTATGCACATTGTTCAATATATATGATTCAGATTTTAAGCTTGGAAGCAATGTGGAATGGTCTAAGAGCAGAAAAAACACTTGGACTAAAATTTCATCACAAAACGTATGTTCAGTTTGTTATAAATTAAAAAGCAAAATATACAGTACCTGCTTCTCCGTTTGTGTTGAGCTGCGTCATCCCTCGCTATCGAGATCTGAGCCATTCAGACGTGGGACTGGCACCCTTTTTTGGCTCGCTATTCCTTTCAATTGTTCTTCGGTCTCTGTGTGGGGAAATTTGGGAATCAACAATACGATATGCACAGAGTGTGACACTGTTAACGCGAAAAAGCAGTCGCCGTTTTTTTGTTTTTTTTTTTGGCTCTTCTCTAAGAGCAAAGAGATTTTTCCGAAACCACTGGTGTACTAAAAAGTGCTGATCTAAAGCTTTAATCTAAGTCATGAGGGAGTTCCCAAACAATATTTTACTGAAATAAATACAGAAAGGTACATCGTACTTTCTGAGGAACAACGAAGAAAATCGATCGGTTTAAGCATCGTATCGGCGTGCGTTCGCGTATCGCTACTCCGTGGGCACATTAAAGACTACAGGTTAGCAGTACTGCATTGGATTAATTACCTATCTGCAGCGTGAACAAGTAACGTATATTTCTTAAAGGCGGACCGACCTCACGATGTCTAGCACTCGCGTGTGCTTTCTTTTCAATGTACACAATATGCAACTACTGTTCTAAACTTCTTACCTGCTAGTAGCAGTATTTGTGTGGTGTAATGACCATTGCTTTGGTCATCCACTAGATCCCTCCAGAAGCACTTATATGTCGTTTTTTATCGAAGTTCGTGTAGTTCCGTGGATGGAAATCGTAGATGTCGGACACAGGAACCACATGCTTCTGATGGTTGTCGTCGTCAGTCACAAAACGAACAAGGGCATACATATCACACTAACAGTGCGTCTCGGAAAAATAAACAGCTTTAGAGTACTATATAACATTGATGAAAAGTTAAAATAATTAAGGAAACGATATGGGAACGAAGCAAAGAAAATGTGCCACACGGATATTGCTATACGAGATCGCCAAGACAAGCCATCCAGGCAGTTCAACAACGGATTGGATTGATTTCTAGTTTGGGCTAACTTGCGGCACCTGGCGGGAAGTTTAAGAAACAAAAAGAGCTGTTTGACCACAATGTATGCAAGCATAAAACACGGGAAGTTAGGCACGTAATATGTTGAACTGTTATTACAAAGCTATTTGCATGTTTTTGTTTGTTCCGAGCTATAATCATCATAAGTATGAAAGCAAATTTCGGCACCACCGGCACGACATAAATATGTGCATAGCGGCTAGTTTGGTTCATAAGCTTCACTACAATCCACTACAATCCAATCCGAGAACTTGCGTTCTGTGACAGTGTTGCCAACCATAGGGTAATTACCCTACTTGTAGGGTATTTTAGGCATTTATGATAAATTGTAGGGTTGTAGGGCCGCCCGGCCATTTCACCGCCAAAAGTAGGGTATTTTCAGACGTTGCTTCTTCAATGGCGTGCATATTACAACCAGCATAAACACAGTAAAAAAAAAAAAGCTGCCGTGCGAGTATTGCATACAAGGAGGATAGAAGGGTAGGCGAGGGCATGACATCAGCCGCGTAGCCTCCACAAGCCATGCTCCCATGACGCCTCGCCTCTTTCTCATTTTCCTCCTTACTCTCCTTCCTTGTCAGGCCAACATGACCACATCACGTGACCGTAGCTAGCCTTCGTCTAGCCTTCGATCTGATAAAACATACCGGACGGAGCGCGCGCAAGCCTGCAAAAAATCCTTCTAGAATCAACCATCCATCTCACACGTGGCATGTCACGTGCACCAATAGCCAGAGAGATTTACGGTCACGTTGGTCACAACATCGTTTAAATTTTTTATGACTAGACTTCACCAATTATGCAACGTGCCCTCTCCTAGTACTTATAACCTCCTTGTTTGCATAGCTTCACAACCCGTGTGTTGCCACACACGACATCATGCAAAACGAAAGTATCCAACCCAGGTGAAAATATGGAACTGATTCCAGCTGGAAATGAAACTGGAACCAGTTGAACCGAGCAGGAAATTAACAGTTCCAGCTGGAATGATACTGGATCCATCTAGACTGTGACCAGTTCCAGCTGGAATGGCACTGGATCCATCTAGACTGGGACAACTTCCAGCTGGAATGGCACTGGATCCATCTAGACTGGGACCAGCTCCAGCTGGAACAGCACTGGATCCATCTGGACTGGGAACAGTTCCAGTTGGAATAGCACTGGATCCAGCTGGGCTGCATTGATCCCAGCTGGACTGGGAGCAGTCCATCTCTGGATCCAGTTGGATCTCCAATTGGGGGTGGCAAGCCCAGCTGGACTAGGTGTTTCATGTCCACTGGATAGAAACATTATCCCACATTTGCATTGGGGACTAAAGTCAGGCACTCCAGTCCTCTCACTTAAAAGATAAAATCTTTTGATATCCTGAAAACTAATACTCGCACTAGTGGTCTCAATGTTTAAACAGATATTGCCAGGGGCATCATTCTGCCGGGCAAATGCAACCAGAATGCGCTCTCAGACATATAACAAATGTGTGTAAGGAGCAGGTGATAATATGGAAAAGAATAATGCAGAAGGAAAACCTAAACTTTTCAGAGGGTAGCAGGGAGGAGGGGGCTACAAAGAAAATTAATACGAGAAACCCTAGGTAACAATTTATGTTGTGGAGACAGTCGGCGCAACAAAGTTTCGCAACATGAAAACAGTTTTACTGCAGTCGCGCAACAATGTTGTAGCAACAGTCATAACACTGCAGAAGTGTCCGCTGCTAAAGCACTGCGGCAACTGTGTCGGTCAACCGTTGACTGTCTCATGCTCGCAACAGTTACCGAAGCATTGCTTTTACCCAGCAAAATGTGTGCTGTCCTGATGTTGCTGAACATTGCGGAAAAGATCAGCGCAGCTGTAGGCGAAACATTATCACGCAACACAAGCTCCGCCAACAACGTCACGTTTGCATTTGCGAGAGTGCAGAACTGCTGTTTTGCTACTATTCGACTGATGTTGCGGTAGCGTCGGGCCCTTTGATTCCGAAATGTTGTGGCAACGTAACTTTTTTTGCTTTGGGAAAACAAAGCTTACAAACAGTCATCGCAACGTTCGTTTTTACAGTCAGCAAACTGTTCCCGTGTCAGATTCAAAAACAGATTGCGTTTATACTGCCAGAATGCAGTCGTCAAACATTGCTTTCTAAAAGTGTTCCAACCGTACGACACAACAGTTTTGCGCAAGGTTGGGATAGATGTTTCGAGGAATTGTTGCGGAAACACTTGGCACTATTGTTGGTTGACTGTTGCTCAAACCTATTCGGCAGACGTTGCGCGCCACAACGGGGCTGCAGCTGTACATCATTTTTGCCAACTTTTGCCGCATGCATCTTTTCAACATTTGCACTGCATGACGAGGCAGCGCTCCTCGCAACAGTGCTTCCCCATGATTGGGGCAACAATGTCTTGCTTTTATTCCTAGAGTCTCAGCAACAATTAGAAAAGAGTTAAGGAGCCTTTCGGCAATTATTCCGGGAACCTGATCGCGGAAAGAGTATTACAGACATCGTAACTAAAACTCATCATACTGCCATAGAATATTTACCGAGAAAGCTGCACAGATCCGTGCGGCGGGAACTAACTACAGGCGATCGCAACGCCACCAATTCTCCCGCCTCGGCCACTACAGAAACTACACAGTCGCTGGAACTGGTTCAGGAGTATCGCATTCTACATCGCAAAGAGCTACTCCTCTACTTTGGCTTTCATCGGCAATCTGGGCGCCGAAGCATATACGGTAGATATGCTAACCCCCACCACCTAAGCGGGCGTGCCTTGAGGTACCGCAAAAGTCAGCATGCACCCAGGTCGGGACGCGCTACCCGAAATCGTCGGTGAGAGGTGGTTGTATAAAAACAATATTAATTGTGCCGCGAAACCTTGTAAACTAAAACTTTTAAAAACCATCACGTGCCTGCTATTTGTACCGATCTCCAATAAGAATTCTTACAAAAAGAGTTTTTTTTCCGTTTGTTTTTACCGAAAGAACAGCTTTCTAAAAGTTCATGGTAACCAGAGTGCTGGCCGGAGAGGTTACTCGTTCTGTGGATGCTAGTAGAGGGCGCCACCGCCGCCTTGTTCTGGAGTTCGCCGGCCCCTCCAGCACTGTTCCGTTGACTTATGCGAAGCTCTGTGCGACGACCGTCGTTTTAATTAGTGAAGGGCCGAACTTTTGCCGAATCGAAAGTTCGGCGCCGAATCTTGGGATTCGTCTCAGCCGAACTTTTGCCGAACTTTTCTAAAGATTCGGCAAAAATTCGGCAAAAATACATTGTTACCTGACTTAACATTGATATTGAGATTTTTCTGGCGAAAAAAGGTTTTATGTCTTTTTTTTCTTTCTTAACTTAAATGCAACATGTAATGCTTATTGACACAGTTATTACTAAATAAGGTGATATTCTACACGGTAATTGTACCGGTGTCGTTTTTGTGTGTTTACCGGCAATTTTAGTGACTGCTTGCAGAAGTGGCGTGACAACGAGGTTGGGTAGAAGCGAGAGTTTCGGTTTTGAGGAACCATCGCAAGCCTGAATATGTGTGTACATTGTTAAAATGAAGGCAATAATACTACGTTCTTGCTTTCTCGGGTAATCACCGTTTCGTGTGCGAAAACGATGCAACGGTTGCTGAGCCTTCATCAGAAGAGATAACAATATTATCGTATTTGATATTATTGTAAATATGCATGTTTTTCGATTTGAGTAACTTGGCGTCAGCTTTGCATAAAAATGTGCGTCTGATGCTCGCAAACTCTCGTTTTTAACCTTTAAAATGCGGGTTTCTGGTGTTAGGACATACACGGACGTTTAGGAAGATGGGGAGAGTTAGGAATGTCGGATGTGAGACGTCGAGCATTTCAGTTCTGTTTAATTTTATGCAGATACATGAAAATCGCGAAATAACACTGATTGAAAAAGCAATAATATTTTGTTTTGGTACACACTACTTCTGAGCCGAAAACAGAATTGTTATATCTCCGAGGAGTGCTTTAAAGTAATTGTCAGCCAATATTTCAACAACCTCGTTTCATCACTGGAAAGGCCACATGAAAATCACGTTATCCAGTGTATATATCCAGAATGCACCGCATCATTTGGCACTTGCGCAGTGGACTGCGTAAATTACTGTTCGATCTTCTATTCTTGAGGCAGAAAATATTGAAGACAACCACACTCGCTCACAAACACACAGTTACCGTGTTGCCTACACCACACATCGCCGTAACCGCTAGTTGTACTACACTGCACGATGGTAACCGCACGACTGCACGGCGTCCATTTGCAATCCATGGCCCCGTCGCGTTCTCGCGCGTGCGCAGACATTTGCCGGATTTTCGCCGAATCTTTGCCGAACTTTCCTTCAAAAGTTCGGCAGATTCGGTCCATCATAGTTTTAATGGCATTTCTTTTGAAAAGCATTGTTCCGAAATCATATGTTTGAGGAGTATCATGAAACTGCCTATTATTCACGTGCTTTACTGCTGCTTGTGGTTCATTAATTGGGTAAGTGGTGCGATAGCACCTTCCGCGCCGTTATGAACACTATCACGCTACAGTGCCGCTGAGTCAAAAAAAAATAACCACCCAATGACCCAGCTGAAAGTGACATCCTCAAAGATTAGCAGAGCATCCCACTCATGTAATACCCCCCCCCTTTGCATTTATATTCATATTGTAATCCGCTTAAAGGAGTCATGAAATTATTTTCATTCTTTCTTAGCTTTAATCCTCAACTCAAAAGCGGATTGAAAAATCACGTGGTCGTGACATGCTTTTGCACCGGTGCGATGACTCCAAGCTTTCACCGTGCTTTTTGAGCACATCATATAACTTGTCATTCGCAAGTGATAATAAATTCCGTCAGGGTACTCATTCACCACGAACGCGAATCCAAATATTTGTTGACGAGCGCATACATCCGAGTGACGCAGTTCTCGTGTCCAATGCGTGAGCTCGGTCGGCTGACGTGCTTTGGGTACCGTTCACGTGCTTTGGGTAACGCTGACATGCTCTGAGTACAGCGGATGTATCACAGTGAAAAGGCGGAGAGCTTTCAAGGGAAGTGAGATACAAAATAGTCCCCTATATTTTCAAATGTTCGTACCGAAAAGCTGGCTTTTGACTTCCTACCCTTTTTATTTTGGCCCACTAAACGATATGCGAATAGTAAACTCCCAATGCAAAATCATTTATCCCAGCCCGAAATTCATTTCATGTTGATTAAAAGGATAAAAGGCGCGAACAGAACAGGACGAAAAAAGAACCACGTACGACACGGACAAGCGTCAACGTCCAACTGATTTTATAAAACACGAAACATTGTCAAACTGTCGATCCCCATCGCCTAAACACATGCAGCAGATAAAGGTTCGTATCGCTCATCACACGCAGCCCTCAAGAAACAGAATTTCTTTGTTTAGTAGATAAAGGGATGGCTGCTTACGCATTTGTCAGCCGCTTTGTGTATACCGAAAGCTACGATTAATCCCCTTTCCATCTTCTCTTTCCCTCTCTTAATAAACCTTTTGTGCTCTAACAAAGGTTCACACCCGCATTGTTCGTAGTGCTCCGCAAGATGCTGAGCCGAATTACTGCGCCCGGCTAGCTTGTGTTCCCGCGCTCTTTCATTAAGGCATCGGCCGGTCTGACCAATGTAAACTTGGCCGCAACTAAAAGGAATCTCATAAACCACCTTAGTCACGCCTTCT
This sequence comes from Ixodes ricinus, assembly GCA_037355805.1. Lineage (NCBI taxonomy): Eukaryota > Metazoa > Arthropoda > Arachnida > Ixodida > Ixodidae > Ixodes > Ixodes ricinus. The sequence continues at coordinate 16,607 of JAZHYW010002166.1, forward strand.
AATCTTTTAATTGATATGTACCAACTAGCCCAAACAAAATTTTTATTTAATTTCATGGCCCCTTTAAATCTGGAAATCAATAAGAGTAAAAGCACATAAAAAAAAAAGCCTCGCGGAAAGCTAGAGCTTTTTTTTCCAAAGAGGGGAATGCAAATTACCTTGATCCGCAAGTGCGGAAGTCACATTTTAAGGCGTTTGAGGAGAATAACATAGAGGACGAAAACAGGACGACACGTTTCTCCAACTGGCAGCATACATTTATTTTGACATCCGTCACCAAACGCCGCAGTCTCCGCGCGGAGTTGGAAGGGTTGAGGAGGATAGGGAAGGAAGGGAGGGTGGGGGTGGAGAGAGGGTGGAGGTGGAGGTAAAGAGAAAGAGAAACACGTTTTTTAGCCGGCAGCGCACGCCGAAGTCAAAGAGGGAAGGGGGGGGGAGGCATAATAAGGGAAGTAACCTTGAGAAGGGATTAAAGGGCGGGCGACTCTACTTCAAAGGCGCCTACGTTTGTCGCATTTCCGGACGCAGAAAGGAAACGTCGGCGTCGGAGAGACAAAGCGATGGGGACCCGATGTTTTGCGGCGAATGGCGCATGGCGAAGGCTTCGATAATCTCGCGGCCGTATCTTGACCGATGCCTTCCAACAGTCGTGGTGGCTGAAAATTCTGGTTCGCAGGACGGGCATGCAGGAGCTGACGTGCTGGGCTATTGGATGCAGGGGATGGAGGGATGGGTTGGAAGCCGCCTGTTTGACCTCGTTGGTGTGCTCCCTCAGGCGGTCGTTTAGACAACGGCCTGTCTGACTGATGTATTGCGAGCCGCACTTGAGCGGGATCGAGTAGACGCTGGCCTGTCTACAAGGAACGAACTTGGTAGCGTGTTTTTTGGGGCACGGCTTTGGGGCAGTTGGGTTGTTAACCTTCCTGCAGAGCGAGGAGAGCCTGAGGCGACAAGAAAAGAACACCTGCGTGTCATGTCGGAGCGCTAACGACTTAATTCTGTGGGAAACGTTGTGCACGTATGGAATGCACGCGAAGCGGGATGCGCGTGGCCTGCCCTTAGTTTGTGTGCTGGTGGCCGGGGCTTCTTCGCCTTCATTCCTTGGAGTCCGGTATTTGCTGGTCTTTCCAGCAAAGATCATGCAAACCAGTGCTTCCCTTCCACAGTAACCATTCAAAAAACGTCAAAAGTGGAATCGTTCAAAATCTCCTGACCTCATCCCGATCCAAATCATGCCCTCACCTAATTTTGACGAGCTGCTCCCTACAGCTCACCCGCCTCATCAAAGCGGGCTACCCAAAAGACTTACTCGAGACCCGATTAAAAAGCATCATGACAGCCCAGGCCACCAGCACACAAACTAAGGGCAGGCCACGCGCATCCCGCTTCGCGTGCATTCCATACGTGCACAACGTTTCCCACAGAATTAAGTCGTTAGCGCTCCGACATGACACGCAGGTGTTCTTTTCTTGTCGCCTCAGGCTCTCCTCGCTCTGCAGGAAGGTTAACAACCCAACTGCCCCAAAGCCGTGCCCCAAAAAACACGCTACCAAGTTCGTTCCTTGTAGACAGGCCAGCGTCTACTCGATCCCGCTCAAGTGACGACCGCCTGAGGGAGCACGCCAACGAGGTCAAACAGGTGGCTTCCAACCCATCCCTCCATCCAGGGCTTAAAGTTTGGGGGTCTCAGGGGGTCTCGGACCCCCCACTGATTTTAAAGGATGGTCTGAGACCCTCCTCCACAGCCCCAGCATTAGTGAAATCAAAATCATATCTTGCAATAAAATAGCTTGTTTTCAGGGTTTTGACATTTGGGGATTAGCAATTTGAGGGTTGTAGGTACAGCGTGGGTAGAGTCAGCAGTGGGGTTTATTTTATGTGCATCTAATGCATCTCGTCAGAACTCCCCCCCCCTACCTTCTTGTGGACCCCCTCAACTTACCGGAGACTTTAAAGGGATGCTGAACCGATATCTGAAGTGGCCGAAATAAGCCCCGGACAAGCTTCCCGGGACCGCACTATACCTAAAAATGCTATTCATGTAAAGGGATGGAGATTGGATTATTATATTTCTTGGAATGACGACCGCCGATTGAGCCAGAAGCGCCAGAAGCCTCCGACGCGCGCGAGGCCCTCTGGGATTACTCGCAACGGAACTGACGACAACAAACCGCAACGGAACTGACGTCAACAAGTCGAGCTGCCGACGCGCCGCAGCGTGGAAGAAAGTTGCGCTTTGAATAATAGTAGACGGATGCCCGTCGCGTTGGAAGTTTGCCAACTAATCCAGCCAAGTTAGCTGCGCACTACCTGCCAGCCACCCGGCCACCCCTGTCCACTTCTGCACCTGCGTCGTAGCGACGGCGGCGTCAGATGACTGCTGTTCCTGCTGCATCGTCGCTTTCGCCACCCGCTTCAACAGACTGAGGACGCCGGAACGATCGGCGCTGGTCGGAAGAACCGAAGAGGTGTCGAGCTTCAGACCTCGGTCCCTCGGTCGCTTCGGTGCCTTGGTCTGAAGCAGAGCTAAAAGCGCGCCGCCGCTACACGTGGTTACACTGGTTACACTTCGACCACGGCGACCACGGACTGAGACTTCGACGGCGCTGATGTTTGATGCCGCCAAAATGCCGCTTGCTCGCCACGCTCGCTAGGCCGTTCGGCGCCGCATAGGTGTCATGTCAAAAACGACATGATGAACACTGTTCGACAAATTTATCAGATAAAATTGCATTTCTTTTAAAAATATATCTCATCGTTTCGGAACGGGGTTCGCACGTCGCATTTCCGTTTCGTCGCGCCACCACGCGGCGTGAGCGCACGCCGGAGCCAACGAGGTAGGTCGGAGCCAACTTTGGTGGCTCACCATAGCCGCGTTCTGCGTACTACAGGTTTGTTGTCGTCACGAAACGAGCTTTCAAAGAACTGCACCAGGTGCACCTTATCATATTTATTTCCATAAATCATACATTTTAGACTAATTTATTGTTTCAAGTACCGTTATTTAAGAGCCATTCGTGTACTGTAAATATCAAAACGACAAAGAATTTAGATTCAGTTTTTTCGGTTCAGCAGCCCTTTAAGCACTGCCTCCATCCCCTGCATCCAATAGCCCAGCACGTCAGCTCCTGCCCGTCCTGCGAACCAGAATTTTCAGCCACCACGACTGTTGGAAGGCATCGGTCAAGATACGGCCGCGAGATTATCGAAGCCTTCGCCATGCGCCATTCGCCGCAAAACATCGGGTCCCCATCGCTTTGTCTCTCCGACGCCGACGTTTCCTTTCTGCGTCCGGAAATGCGACGAACGTAGGCGCCTTTGAAGTAGGGTCGCCCGCCCTTTAATCCCTTCTGAAGGTTACTTCCCTTATTATGCCTCCCCCCCCTCCCTCTTTGACTTCGGCGTGCGCTGCCGGCTAAAAAACGTGTTTCTCTTTCTCTTTACCTCCACCTCCACCCTCTCTCCACCCCCACCCTCGCGTCTCCAGCTAGTTGCTCGCCCTCCCGCGGCGGAAAAGGGAAGCGAGGGTCCCCCGATTCTCCCGTGCAGCGTGCGCGGCGGAGCTACGCGCGATCATGGCTCGCGAATTGTCATTTCCGAACGCAAACAACACTCTTTACTGTCCCAGCGTAGTGCTGCAGCCGGTATGAGATTGTACTTTACTATACTTCGTTTCACCTTATCTTGTGCCGCAGCGAAGGCTAGAAGCGCGAGCACATAGCGTTGGCAGATGTCCTTGGTGCACGAGAGCGTGTTCCGCCGAGATGTGCTTTAGAGCAAGGAGCTCGCGCTTGTAGCCTTTCCTGCGGTACAACACAAGCTGAAACAGAGTATAGAGAGCTTTAGTATTGCGCATAGAAGCAAACGCAAGTGCTGTGCGTTTGCGTTAGAGTTGCGTGCCCCACGTTGTGCGTGCGCCTCATCGCCATGCGCCAATCCAAGACCAAAATTGTGGGCTTTGCGCACGCGCAGTGTAGAACACGCAGAGCTAACGCAAACACACAGCGCTTGCGTTTGCTCGTATACCAAATACTAAAACTCACAACTGTTTCACTGTTTCACCGGCTTGCAACGACAACGCAATGTGCTGCAGTGAGCAGACGTGCAAGCAGGTAGGCGTTCCTTCGAACTGGAAAGGCTGAGATTGGCAAAACGACGGAGCATAAAAATGAAAGTAACTAAATGCTATAAAAAATTTGATAATTAAAAAAAAAATATATATATATATATACATTTTTTATTTTAGGGTATTAGGGCTGGGAGGATATTGACCGCGACTTTGTACCTCTTGCCGAGTGTCAAAAGTCGCGACATTCAAAGCAAAATGCGCTTTACCCACAATTAATGCAATTTTACAGGAATTTTTCACATTATCGAGAATGTTTTGATTGATTTTAGACTATTGTTTTGTAACTTGGTCATTAAAAATGCTGCAGTTGGCACCAGTGATGACAATTAGCACACTTGATTGTCATACTTGTTCGCCCGTTTGAAATTAGATAAGAAGCAAAAAATTATATTAAATATTAAAACATTGCATATTAAATTATCTAAATTTGATAATATTATTAATAATACAGATCACGGCAATTTATGCCCCCTTAACGCTACAATCACAAAAATACGTCATTTAACCATAATAGTCTTTCCTGAAAGGTATCATTTTTTTAGCATATGAAACACTCTGACATTATTATCAAGATAGACAAACAGTCAAACACTGGATGCAATATAAAGTCCTATGCGTCACGCGTCGCTATAAAAAAAAACACACACTCTTCAGCTGACTGACTCAGATTCCGTCTTTGGGTTGTTGTAGTGAGAACAGCGGTTATTAATTTATACCTTTTGTGGAAAAGTAAAAATTTATCATCTAAATACCTCAAACCAATTAAAAGGCCCGCAGTTCATTCTTTAAGAACACAACTATCTGAGCGAGAAATGGCAGCGAGAACGCACAAATATCAGCACTGATTTTTTCAACAACTACAATATTTTATGTTACCTCTAAAATGCATGAAAGGCCCTGTTCTCCAGTCTCCAGTATAAGTTGAAGTGCCTGAATCGAACACGTATGTCAAGAAAAAAAAAGTTTCCGCGAACAACTTAATTAACTAAATCATTACGATGTGAGACACATCTTCAGCTATAAAATAATTTGAAATTAAGACCTATATCGTCAAATTAAATCCAAAATAGAGGTTAGTTTCGGTTTCGCTCCAGAATTAAAACGTGCTTCCTGGAGTAAGTATTACGCTCAACACCGTTTTTGTTTTCAGGATAAAGAAGCGACCTGCTCTCATAACACCCTAGCTTCCTCGTATTACCAGACATAATTTGTGTCACTCAGTGAAGCCAGCACACTAGACAGGCTCAGCAGCGGCACGCACCTCCGACCCTCACTATAACCGCCATTTTGGAAAGCGAGTGGCGCCCCCTATAGTTAGTTGGAGTCGCGAAACCCTTCCAACTCCGCGCGGAGACTGCGGCGTTTGGTGACGGATGTCAAAATAAATGTATGCTGCCAGTTGGAGAAACGTGTCGTCCTGTTTTCGTCCTTTATGTTATTCTCCTCAAACACCGTAACTTAACCAGCACGCTCCATTTCCACGAGTCTAATTTTAACATTCCCGTTTTGTTCCGTGAAGCGGTCATAACACATGAACATGTCGGGACCACACCGAATCTCGTAAACAACTCAGGAACGCAGCCCAGTGACGGAACCTTACATTTTTTGTTACATCCTTGTTTATGTACGAAGTAAAACGGTTTTATCTATCTCATCCGGAAGTCCGTTTTAAAAGCAGCACTCAAAAAAAATTTGGAGCAAAGTTTTTTTTTATTTTTTATTTACACGAGAAACCAGAGAAGCACGGAAGCACACTGTTTAACTTTGAAACACTTTGGGGGCTTTTGTAATTGAACTTCAAACTGTAGCCAGCTGACATTATAATCGCTCGTTTGATTGCTATGTAAACCTCAGACAATGAATGCAAGTATGTTTTAGTGCATTGCCTACGAATGGCAGACAGATACTTTGACGAGCTCTGAGTGGGCGCTAAGCATAAATCAAGTTTTCCTTGCATGCTTTCCCTAAGACGAGCGCAATCCTTGATCGCTGTTCATAAACTGTATCCTTTTCCAAGTGGAAGTTATTTCATCGTTGCCCAAAATAGCACAGGATATCCGTTTTGTTACCAGAATATGTATATATATACTTTTTTTATCATTTTGAGACAGGAGTTAGTGCTTTTTTGTTAAAGGTAGTTTTTGCATCCTTCGGGATCGCTAACAATAACCAGATTAGTCGGTCTGGAGCGCGGTCAAGGACTTGTCCTTCCGTTCCCCTTCCAACGATATGACACCGACGTGATACGTTTTTCCAACTTTTTCCTGTTTAGCTTTCCTCCTCACCTCATTAAACGCGCATTCTACTAAACAGTTCAAGAAGGCGGAAAGGGGGAGTCCCCTCTTGCTCGGACTCTCGTTTGTGCAATCCGGACACATTCATTCTCCCCCTAGAAGATTAGCCCGTCGCTCGAAATTCAGACAAAAGTTGCTTTCCCCACCCCGTTCACCCCGAAGCTGACAGTGCTGTGGAAACTACGTGCTCCTTGGGCCAGCCACACTTTTGCCACGGGATCATGCTCTCTCGCGCATACCCACGCGCAGAGAATGAGGTCAGGTGATAAAAGGGAGGCGGCTGATTGGTCCGGCAAGCGCGTAGCTTCCACCATAATGTCAGCTTAGGGGTGAAGGGATGAAGTGAGGTCCGGTGTCGTGTGACGTGCGTTTGGAGCCGGTGACGCGCGCTGCGGGGACCGCGGATGTATCACAGTGAAAAGGCGAAAAGAGCTTTCAAGGGAAGGAGGTACGAAATAGTCGGCTGTGTTTTCAAATTTTCGTACCGAAAGTCAGGCTTTTGACTTTCTACCTTTTTTTCTTTTGGCCCACTGAACGATGTGCTATTATGAAAATCCCAATCTAAATTGATTTATCCTAGTCCAGAATTCCTTTATAATAATAATAATAATGTTTATTTCTCCATCAAGTACAAGTACATGATGGAAGGGGACTGAGAAAAAAAGCTGCATTTGTGCAGCTTGACGAGTCCTGAGCCCCCTCCCCAATTGGCAACAGCGGCAGGTCACAAAAGAAATGCATCACTTTGTAAACAAACAAAAAAATAGTAATAAAAAAATACGCAGGTCAGTAAATCAATGTACAACATTCTAATGTAGCAGATAAATTAGCTCTGCTAACAGACGGTTTACTAAAAATAAAAAAAAGTCAAATTCAAGGGTTCAAGATATTCAAGATATTCAAGATTCAAGATATATAGCACGACTATGTAATACTATACTCATTCAATAAATTCATTCTCAATGTATATAACTGTGACTTATAAATGATGGCATTGAGTGGAATATTTACTTAACTCATTGCTATGCAATTCACTCTACAAGAAAAAAAATTCTTTCATATATTTTACTGTTGATGTTAAAGGATCAATATTATGAGTATTAAGATAATTAAGTAGGGTCGGAAGCACATTGGATAGCATTTGCTCACCATATGTTGTTCTACAACTGGGGACTTTCCAGTTGTCTAGGCTACGAGTGTGATATGTTGTCAATTTCAGTGACAAGGATGCTAGTTCACTAAGACTGACAACATTATTTCTCATTTCAGACCTATAGCTTAGACATAACCTATATTTATATATATTGTAAATATGCATTAAATTTAACTTAGCGAACAGAGGTTTACTAGGGTAATCATATGAAACATTACATATTATTCGCAGCATCTTTTTTTGTAGCATAAGTATCTTGTTCAAATTTGCCATTGTAGTATTTCCCCAGACGAGGTGACAGTAATGTATATGTGAAAGAAATAACGAGTTATAGATTAACAATTTAGCATTTTTTGGCAAAATAGAGCGGTGACGATACATTATGCCAATCACACGTGACAGCTTAATCAAGATATGGTTTAGATGTTCATCCCAAGTCATATGTTGCGTGAAAACAACTCCAAGAGTCTTAAAACTGGACAAAACTTCTATTTTTCTCGAATTCAAAACGATATCTCTTGTAATAGCTGCATTTTTATTCTTCGGTTGAAACAAAATAGCCTTAGTCTTGTTTACGTTGATCTTTAAAGCGTTAGCTTGGCTCCAACTACTAAACTTCTGTAGAGTTTGATTCGCCCTATGTGCTAAGTCATCACAGCAAACACCTGTGAAAAACAAACTTGTATCGTCAGCATAGATGATATATTTGGTATTTTTATCTACGTTCACGATGTCATTAATATATAAATTGAACAAAAAAGGGCCTAAAATACTGCCTTGTGGAACGCCAGATACGATAGGTTGGATATCTGAAGAGTACCCGTTGATATGAACATATTGTTTACGATGAGCAAGATACGATGAAATGATAGCTGACGCTGGTCCGCGAAACCCGTACCTTTCAAGTTTCTTTATCAGCAAGTCATGGTTTAAATAATCAAATGCTTTCGTAAAATCAACGAAAATACCAAGAGTCATCTGTTTATCCTCAAAGCTGCGCAAAATACATTCCTTTTGTTCCAAAAGGGCCAGCTCTGTTGACCGGCCTTTACGAAATCCGAATTGCGATGAAGTGATTATATTATTTCTTTCCGCAAACGTTACCATACGGGACAACAAAAGTTTCTCAAAACCCTTCGAAAATACAGATAAAATTGAAATAGGCCTATAATTCCCGAAATCGTTTTTGTCACCCTTTTTGTACAAAACAGTTACCCTTGCGATTTGCATTCTCTGCGGGAAAACCCCGGCCTGCAAACACAAATTAAAAATATGCGTCATACAGGGAGATATGATGTCCAACACGTATTTTATTGGCCCTATTTGCATATCGTCAGCGTCGCAACTTTTACTATTTCTTAATGCTAAGAATGCAAGTGTCACCTCGGCTTCCACAACTGGCTGAAGAAATATGGAACACTCATATTGATTTTCAATGTAAGCACAGGCGTTTTCTCCTGGGTTATCTCTTGGCAAGTTCACAAAATAATTATTAAAGGCGTTTGCCAGCTCTCGATCTATTAGGTCTGATCCATCTGAAAAGATTTTTTCTATTTGTTTTATTTCAGATGAACGATTAAGAACATTATTAAGCTTTTTCCACATGATGTCCGTTCTTTGTGCTGATGATAGAAATGAGTTGTTGAAATATCTTTCTCTGGCACTCTTTAATTCTTTTGTAAGTTTATTACGGAATACCTTAAAGGCCTTAAGACATTCAGGATCTCTCGTTTTCACGAAAGCGCTGTACAATATATTTTTTTTATTTATCTTGACTAGCAGCTCAGGAGTAACCCATGGCTTACGAATTTTCTTTGGTAGTTTAACTGATTTATATGGGAAGCATGCTCTATATAGCTGCAGGAATTTATTTAAAAACACACTGTACGCCTCATCTGCATCCTTATTTTCATACACTTCAGTCCAATCCAGGCAAGAAAGCTGATGCCTAAACGCAGAAAGGTTATTACTTGTGATATTTTGAAAATATGCGCGTTTATTTGTACTATCTTTGACGAGCTGTTTTTTTATACACATGAAGACGCCTAGGTGGTCGCTTATGTCAGTAGTGATTATTCCTGATCTTATATATGGTAGGCTATAACTTGTGATGAGCAAATCCAGCAATGTCGCCGAATCCGATGTGATTCTAGTAGGAGACGTGACCACATTAATACAACCACCCATATTAATAAGCAAGTCCATTTGTCTTTTGGTTGGGCTATCTGAAAGCATATTTATATTAAAATCACCCCCCATGATAATGTTATACTTGTTCTCATTAGCATAGCTGAAATAGGTATCTAGAAAAGAAAAAAACTGCGTAGTACATCCACCCGGTGGTCTGTAAAATACCGAGATGATATTACGATCTACAAGCAGGGATAGTACTTCAAAGTCTTCATTAACACATGATAATTCTTCTAGCACTTGGCCGGAGGCATTTTCCCTAACCATTAGCGACACGCCACCTCCACGACCAGTTGACCTGTTCAAAAAGTAGCTTTTATACATCGGCAACTCAAAAATATCACTTTCATCAGTATACCACGTCTCTGATAACATAATAACGTCGAACAAAAAAGAAAACTCATCAAAAAACAAACCAAGTTCAACTGTTTTATTACGGGCGGACCTAGTATTTAAATGAATGCACTTAAAAGAAGCCAAATACTCATTCCCTAGGTAAGACTTTAATTCAGATGCAATAAAATAGGTTTGTTCCGCCATTTCGAAAAAGGCCACAAGAAACAAGAGTCATAAAATTTCTCAGGTCAGGCGTTGCAGGTCCGCCTCGCACTTGATAACAACAACTGCGTCGCCTTCTTTTCGCCTCAAGAAGATCTTTCCATTCTTGTGCCACGAGTAGCGGTAGTCATGATCCTTAGCCCATTCCTTAGTTGCCCAAAGGAGGGCACGGTTTTGCCTTGTCATATTCTCAAGAATGTAACCATCCCTTCCCTTTCGGTCGAGTAGTTTCCTTTTATCGAACCACATATCACGAGTTGACTGTTGCGAAAAACGAACAATGATGCCGGGTATCTTATCTGGTCGAGCTGGCAAACGGTGCAAGGCAACGATCTCGTTCTCGGGGAGCGTGGGCACATCCAGTTTTTCTGCCAATCGGGTCAGTTCAGTGTGAAGGTTTTCATGCTCAGTGACCGGAATTCCATGTATTTCGAGATTTAGCTTTCTCGATTGCCACTCGAGTGCATTCATGTCTTGCGCCATTTGTTGCACATTTACCTCTTTCTCGCGGCTTTCAAGGCTTGTCACCCTTTTCCTTAAGTCCTTTATGTCACTGTCATGTTGACGCACGTGCTTTAGGATTTCATCGTACTGTGCCGACATCGTGCTCACCGAGAGTTCGATCGCCGAGACAGTGTCTTTTAATTCCATCAGAGAACCTAGTCTCTGGTTTATGCTTAGGATTACAGCTGCCAAGTTGCATCCTTCCTGCTCTTGTCTCTCGCTCTGACTTCCTCTGGACTTTGCCGTTCTACATGTCGGGCAACGCCATGCCTTTCGCCACGCTTCACCCTTAGACTTGAATGTTGACTCCGATACGCCAGAACAAGTTCCAAAGTGATACGAATAGTCACATTCTGTACATTGAATCGAACCATCTGCACCTCGGAGTTCTTCATTGCAACATATACAGGTATCAGCCATGACACAAAAGCAAAGATACGTATTTACACTGTAAAAACAGGCAAAATAGAGCAATCACTTTACGGACATAAATGCATAAGACGACAACAGCAGCAGCAGCAGCAGCAAAAAGCAACTGGGTAAGTTTAAAAAAAAGTAATGATATGACTTTCCAACCTGAAACGATTGTAGCAGAGCGTGAGTCTTGTGCCACTTGCGCTGCCGCTGCTGCCAAAACAGTGATGCTCGCGGCCGTTCGCGTCTTGTAGTCCCTGTTCCCTGGTGGCCTGTAGCGTCGGCAGCCGCTTGTCCAATCACGGGCCTGCGATGGTTGTGGCGTGGATCGGACGGTCTCTGGCGCGTGCACTTCGTCGATGACGCAGCGTCTTCAGCGGCTTGAAGGAAATGTCTGAAACGATTGTAGCAGAGCGTGAGTCTTGTGCCACTTGCGCTGCCGCTGCTGC